>LOJH01014751.1:15077-32928 GCA_001685095.1 Ellobius talpinus
GTGCTCTCTTCTGCCATGTGGGCATACATGGAGGCAGAATGTTGTATACACAATGAATGAATAAATCTTTTTTTAAAAAAAAGAGAAGGGTGGGAACTAAGCACCTCTGGGAAATACAACATGACAGAAGAGTGCACACGAGAACTCTCTTCGCAAAGAGAGAGAAGACTGTCCTGCACAGCAAGGACAGTTCTGGGCGACGATGCTACTGGCTGCTCTGTGTGGGTTTTCTCTGTGGGAGTTCCTGTCTTAGGCACTTTACAGAGATGAACTTCATTGTTCCTCATGGAGACCGCTTCTGGCATAGACAGAAAACCAAAGGATGCTTGACGTAACTTAAACGTCTATCTGGAAAACATAGGGAAGCTACTTGACAGTACAGGCACAGGTAAGAACTTCCTGCAAAGGGTTCTAAGAGTCCAGGAACTAACCCCAAGAACTGACAAATGCAACCATATGAAATAAAAAAGTTTCTGCACAACAAGGAGAGCACAGAGTGAAGAGACAGTCAACAGGATGGGAGGAAAGCTTCCTTAGTCATATTTCAGGCGGGGATAACACCCAGAATTACACACACATGGTGGTGGTGGGGAACAGAGAGAGAGGGAAAGGGAGAGAAAGTGGGGAGAGAAAAAGAGAGAGAGACAGGAGTGTGTGGGTATATGGCATGAAACAGGGAAGCGACCAAAAGAGGCCTGTGCTGGTTTAAGAGAGCCATGTCCACCATCCTCCATAGACTCAGGTATTTGAACACTTGGTCCCCAGTTTGTGGTACATGTGCCCACCCACACCCATACACCCACACACATATGCATACATATGCACACACATGTATACATGCACATACATACACACAAATATTTTAAGAAGAAATTGATCTTAATAATATAGTCTACTTAATATACCTTATCCAGAGTATTACCAGTTCAACATGCAGCCTTAGCCATGTCCAAGACCAGTTGGAGACCACAGAGGATGGAGCCTTCTAGGTAGTTTACAAAGGAAATGCAGGAGGCAGTGGGACTGGGGAGTTCAGATGTGCATGTGGGTCAGCATTCAAAGGGTCTTACATTCAAATGCCGGCTTCTCCATATCCGTTTCATACCTTGCACCCACACCATTTTCTCCTTACCTACAAAATGTGAACACCTACCAGCTACTCTGTTCTGAGGTGGCAGGCAGACTTAAGCGCCTTAAGATGTACTGGGTATTGAAACAGGGTCTGTACATGACAAGCGCTCTCGAGGTGATAGCTGTAGTGGTTTCTCACGGCTGCCATGAGGCTGCGAGAGCCAGGTGCCTCCTGAGCTTGCCTGCTGTTTTGACACTTCAGTGCAGCCCGTGGGTGGCCTTGCAATGCCTGTGGCAGGAACAAGGTTTCCTTCTCAGAGCTGAGATTAAGGGGGGGGGACACACGACTGGAGCTCTTTAAAGACTGGGACCAGGTCGCAGAGAGCATTCCTTCTGAATGGGATTGATAGGGGAGCCTCCTGGGGATGAGGATGCCTCTGTCTAACAGGGCTTGAAACAGTAACTCCTTCCCACTCCAGGGTGCCTGCTCCCCTGGGCAGGGAAGGGAGGAGTCAGTAGGTTTCTGTATTTTGATGTCAATCGGACCTATACAGTTATAGGCTACCTTTCCCAGTATTCTGGCCTAGTTCTAAAGAGTTCTGTTTTTCTTTTCTTTTTTATTATTCGTGTGTGTGTGTATGAAGCTACCATGTACATATGTTTTCATATGTATTGAGGCCAGAGGTCAACATCCAATTTCTTCTCTGTCTCATTTTCTCACTTAACCTGGAGCTCACTAATTTGTCTCCACTCCCCAATGCCCCAGGGGTTACAAACACAGGCTACTGAGTCTGGCATTTTGGTGTAAGTGCTGGGCATCTGAGCTCACTTATACATTTATTGTGTAGCAAGCACTCACTAACCAAGTCATCTTTCCAACACCCAGCACCTATTTTGTTACACTTAAATTGTATTTTGTATCCCTTCAGCTCTTGCAGGGACAATCTAATCTCTTAAATGAACTAAAGGATGGAAAAATTTCTTTTCTGCAGGTTTGAGGCAGCTTCTTGAACAACCCCAAAAGTTCATTCTTAATTATCCTCACACTTAGATCCAAACTTCCTTTTGCTCCTACTTTGAAACATCCCCTTTCTGGGCACCATCCACAAGCAGCTTTCCCTTGTGCCATATCCCAGAAAGGATACAGGTCTGAAAACTGAGGCTTGGGTTGTGGGCCTAAGCTGCCATTCATCCTGGCTCAGGCCTTTGATCCTCTCAGCACAGAGAAAAGGAGTAGAACAGAAGCTCATTATGTTAGATAAGAGTGGACAGGGACAAACAAATGAAGTTCTTAGCTTCAAGTGGGTAAAACCCAAGGCTCTTTCTTGGCTATTGTCAATCTCAGAGACAGCATTATAAGTAGTATGTACTTTGACACCATTTGAAGTTGGTTAGTTTGGTAGTATTGAGGTGGAGGGATCTTCAGGGTCCTCAGGTCACTCAATAGGAATTATTATTTGTAGAAAATTACTCAAAGATTTAGAATGTGTTTATTTGCAATATAAAAGAAAACCAGTGTTCATCAACTATATAATGGATGAACATTATATCCAGACAATGGAATAGTACTCCATAGTATAAAGGGTAACAGACTGGTAAAGGCAGCAGCGTGGATGAATCTCAAATGCAATGAACTTGCTGATCCTGTTTATCTAATATTTTGGAAAAGTGATACTAATATTATGACATGATAATATTTGCCCAGATTCACAGAACCGTGTGCTAAGAAGATGAATCTTAGAGCATGTAAGGTGTGCCTTAATACAAAATGGAAAGATGAATACTAGGAAACTAGTGGAAAAGAAAAAGTTCTGTAACATTCAGAGCAGAAAAATTCCAAGGTCATATCAAAATCAGCTTGAACCATTTCCAGACACAAACTGCATTTTCAAATGCTCTATTCTAATACCAGACAAGAACACATAGCCAATAAAAAAGGAAGACTCACCCCAACACAGCCTTAATCTCGGTCTGCTCTCTGGATAAAATTTACCAGTCCCAGTACACACAAGACTCAGACTTTCCTACCTCTCTCTCTCTGTAGTACTTCCTATTCATTAAGGATTTGCATTTTCATAGCTTATTCATGCAGACATCTAGTCCAAACATAAAGGACACATGAAAAAAATTCATCCACAAATGATTCACCAAGGAATGACTACAATATCAACTCCATAACAGTTTGATATTCATAAAAAAACAAAACTCAGTGGAGACAAAGCTGTGAATTTTAAATCTTCATGGTATGATAAATAGCCTTTCCTTGGGCCAATGATCTTATTCCCTATAAAGAGACTCAAGAGACTCTACAATGTCTGATTTGAAAATAACCCATCCTGGGTAAAACCTGGAGGAAGGATCATTGTGTTAACTCCCAAGAGCTCTGCCCCTGTCATCAGAAAGCCCTCTGCTAATTCTCAGGTCCTCATATGTGCATCCATACCCCTTCAGGTGGCTTCCAGGAGTATGACAACATTAGCGAGCAGCTGCATTACCTGCTCCCTTATTAGCAACAGAGAGCAATTTCTGAAGTATAGCAGGAACTCCAAAGATCCTGCTGGGCAAGACACAGGAAATATCTGAGACTGGCAGCCATGAGGGAAGTACACAACCCCCTGGCTCTTTCTGGGTTCAGAAACTCCAAGTGCTCTAAGGGGCCAGGAGAGTCCTTCTCACATCGGTGAGAAAAGCCTTGTCCTCCGGTCCAAACCTATTGGCCACTGTACACTTCCATCCTCAAACTAGCTCCTCTGGGAAATTACAGGTAAGGAACTATCCTGAATGGCAAGGGAGATGGTGAGAAGAAATACCGTGGATTGAGAATGTTTCCATTGGTTGGAAAACGCCGGCAAGAGACAGCGTAATAAACAAAGCACAAAAACAGCCCAATTCTAGCGAGATGGCTCAGTAGGTTAAGGTCTCACCATGCAGATGTCAGGACACAATTCAGACTCCTAACACCCATGGAGACGCTGAATGGGAGTAAACCCATCATTCGGGAGGCAAGATCCCCAGGGCAAGCTTGTTAGCTAGATTAGATATAGTGAATGAGCTCCGTGTCTAGCAAGCAATCTTCCCTCCATAAATGGAGAGCAATTGAGGAAGACACCTGACAGACTTCTGGCTTCTATACACAAGAGCACATATGTACATACATACCTTCACAAATGTGAGTCCACATACTTGTGAACACACTTACATACATGTGTACTGCGCACAGACAAGCAACAACAAAAACGCCCAACTATGCTGCCTTTTGTATTTCACCAAACCCCTCCGTTTTGGAGGGGCCATCAGAGGCTCTGTGTGGTACCTGCTCTGTGGTTGAGGGTTACTTCCATCTCCAAATTAGTATAGCAGCAAACTGACCAGGATGAAACACAGACTAGAATAAGTGGGTGGGGAAAAATTGGCCAGGTAGAACGAATCTAAACCTACACAGCAATTGTAACATTGTCGACAACGACACCATGAAGGCTATTGAAAATGCGGCAACTGCTCACAATGTGCAGACTGTGTTGAGATCACAATCTAACCAAACAGAAAGGAGCTGGGAGACCACTAGGAACAGCTTTAATGTAGGTGCTGTTCAGGTGTGGATGCTCACCACAGTAAATGTATTTCAGTTACATAGAGAAATAGTCTTCATTTTCCATATTGGGACATTTAGAGGTGGAAAGTCAGGTATCTTGAGTGTGCCTTAAAACACCCCAGCAAAAATGCAAGCAAACAGGACGTAAATGTGGAAATTCTTTGTCTTTATTCAATGTAGATGGTGTGTTCAATGGTGGTCACTCTGCTCTCACCTGTATTTATATACACAAACATGTTCATAATAAAGTGGATTTTTTTAAGCAAAAAAAAAGGAGCCAGATGTGGTTGGGGCACACCTACACCTACATTCTTAGGACTTTGGGGTCTAAGAGTAAAAGGTCAAACTGAAGACCAGCCTGGGGTAGCTAACAATACTATGAGAATAAATAAAAGAACAAATCATTCATTCCTACATCCAAAGTCCATTACTGTACCACTGTCCAGTGACTTATCTGAGGTCTGCACCATGAGATGAGGGTGCCCATGCATTAGAAGTTGCCTGTTCTTATTTCACAGGATGAGAGATAGAGAGGAAAGAGGGCTGCAGAAAAGTGTGCTAAGGAGAGTCCAGTTGATTTCAGCCCAAGACACCGATTAGCACACCATGGACCACTATTACCCCAGACACTGGCTAGCTCCTCTGGGTTGTTCATAGAAAGCCCCCCTGGAGAATCCTGAGGGCCGCCTTTCACTGCTTTGGGGCCCAATTCACAGGGCTGCTAATCTAATCAGTGGATTGATGCTAAATTGTTACTGGGATCCCAGAAGTTAATCTGTAACAAGCAAGACACTCCAATTGGGGCATGCTAGAGTCCCAAAGCTGCTGGGTGTCATTAGAGTCTTGGTGAGAAGTTGAAGGAAGGATTTCCTCATATCAAACCAGACTCCAGGCAGGCAAGTCCACAAAGGAGCAGTCTTCTAACTAGACCAGACCTCAGACATAGGGAAAATGCTAGGCTTAGGACTGCTGTGACCTTGGCTAGCTCTTCTTTATCAGCTCCTGTGTTTCAGTTTTTTCCCTAACAAACAGAAGTTGTTTAAGAAATTAAAACATATAATCCACAGGAGTAGCTCACAAGGCCCCACCCCTGCCTGGGGGTTTGTACTCAGTTAATGGTTGGTAGGATTGAGGGAGAAGCATTTACTTCAGTGGTGGACCCACTGATAAGTTGCACAGTCTCCTGTAAACCACCCTTCATTCACCCTTTGTAAGGAACCCTACTAAAATGCACTGGGTCATTACAAAACAGAGTTAGGGGGCACGGAAGTAGAAAAGGGACTAGTTGGGAAAAGGAAGGGAGCAGCAGGACAGTGGCGGACAACAGATAGCAAGGGGGTCATGAATATCATTGTATTATGTGTCATAACAATACCTACTATGTATAATAAATATAGAGCAATAAAAATTAAAGACAAAAACCTCATAGAATCTGTGTAAAGACTTAGAACCATATAGGATGCATGGCCAACACAAACCATAGGAAACTTGCTTGAAAACTGGACGTTAATCCAAACCAAAGAAGATGCTCTGCACATTTAAGTCAGAAAGGATTTGTTAGCTGGGTATGATGACACTGCCTGTAATCTTAGTCCTGAGAGGCTGAGGGAGGGGGAGCAGAGGCTCAAGGGGAGGGGAGGCTATACAGGAACAACTTGCCTCACCAAAGTGGGAAGTAGGAGTAGAATTTTTTAGAAAGCAGCTTCTATTTGTGTTTTCAGTCAAGTCTGGCCCCTAACATAGAACAAATGGAGCCGTAGAACTTCTCTGAGCGGTGCTTTTGCTCAATTGTTAAATAGGGATAATATGCCCTCCTCATGATGGTGAGGAACATATTGATATGCTAATATGAAGTACATGGCAGAGCATCCATCATGACATGAGAGTTCGATGCAATGACCTGAACTGTGTTGACTGGCCAGTCTTTAAGCCTGCATTCTTGAAGGTTCAACCAAGTGCTTGGGGTACAAACTCAATAGTACCCAGTGGTCAGTTCAAGAGGCAGATGACCTGAGGTGAGAGACAGGCTCAATTTTGGCCAGCCATGTATATCCCAGAGACGTAAACACAAAGTGGGGCTTTCATCTGTCTCATTGTGACAAGCCCACTTAAAAGCTGCTGACCAGTCTCTAGTCCTAAGGGATTACAATGAGGTAGGTCCAATTCTTTGACACTGTGACACAATGTTGCCATCTAAAAAGTTCATGCTTGAGAACCATGCACTTTAACTACACACACACACACACACACACACACACACACACACACACACTCATAACATTTTAGGTAAACTGTTTCGAGCAGTGCATCCTCAGGCTCATGTGGCCAGTGGTCTGTAGGTTGGACACACTTGGTAAATCTTGTGGAAAGCACTACAGAGTAATACCAAAAGAATAAAACAAAAAAAGTCAACTTAAAAACCAAAGATTGCCTAAGTTCTTTATAACTTGATGTTAACTTCTAGCCTTCACATGCATTTGCACAGACATGAACAAACCCCAAACACACACACACACACACACACACACACACAGAGGAGGGAGGCACATAGGACCTGTGCTTTTACCTGGAAGCAGTCAGTGGAAAGGACTGACAACGGCAATGTCCTTTCTGAGGCTCCCAGCCTGCCCCTCTGGGGGCCCTGAGATGAAGGGCAGGTGGACAGAGATCCCAGGAAATCTGTTCCTGCCCTCACATAGGCACACCACAGGAAGACAGCACCCCACTACTCTCCATTTTGAATTCTAAAGACTTGAAAACAGAATTAAAGAAACATCCAAGCAGTCAGTGTACATCTAACTGACCTCCAAACAAATCTGAGCCAGAAAGGGCAAACGCTGGGCCAAGAGAAGCTTTCCATCAACAGAATTCTACACCAGGGAAGAGAAAATAAGCAGACAGGAAGTGCTCTCTGCCCCATCATGGTGGGCACAATGACTTTGGGCAAGGCTCGTAATCGATTTACAATGTGTTTACTACAAAGCTCCACGTGATTACATCTGGGTTTGGTGTTTCCAGTTTCTCTTCTCTCATCACGATGTTATATTCCCCATTTTCATGACCCTTCTTTGCTTTTCTTTTTCATCTTCCAGCCTGTGAATGCTGACTATCTGCTAAACCCTGTCCCAGGACCTCCATTATTTCACGCTCAGTTCTGAGCACACCTCGGCATCATTTTTACTTGATATTCTATAATGTGACTCAGGTCACATGCAATAGAATAGGGATGGCTTCTAATTTTCTCATCATGACATAGATAAGTCATGATGTACTTACATCATGATGTACATACATGATGTACATCCATAAGTACTTGATGGCTCAGTGGGAAAAAATGCATACAAAGCCACTTTTTCTTTTGTAAGCCCATGGTTTCTAGCACATTAGACTCTTTCACACAGTTTTTGAATACATTATCTCAGACTCTTTCTGAAAATGAGACCTACATCAAGAATCAGAAATGAGCAAGGCTTACATCCCATCTGTATGCAGCAATGCAACAGCCAGAGTAGCCTGCCCTGCTGAGAATCCCACAACCCAGTAACTAAAATGTGACATGTACTCTGTGTGGGGCTTCCAGAGGTCACTCTCAGACTTGGGCAAAGAAAAGTTCCAACAGGTGTCGAATATGTGGTGTATTCCTGATAATAAGCGACTAACTCTATGCCCTGCACTCCAGTTTCCTCTCTCATCTACAACTAGAGTGTTGAACTAGTTGTAACTACTGAAGATTCTTCCAGGCCAAATATTCTACTGCCCTTCTAGAAAAGACCGGGAAGAATTACCATGAGAAAGTGGAGTCCTTAAGGTACAAGTCACACGTGCCAGAGAGTGACTAATGCCTTAAATTCAGCTTCAGCAGTGACAATTAAATTTACCTGAAAATCCCTATTGCTTGGACCCTTATTAAAACTGCTGATATGACTCTACTCCATTTGCCTGAGAGACATGGGTTGGTTGGTTTCTTTGTTTTAAGGGAATCTACATTCGTATGTGGGAACTCCGGAAGGCAGGTGACCAATCACTGCTCACGATTAGAAGGAGAAATCACTGTAGCTGAGTGGACAGACACCATTAGGCATCTCTTTCCCTCTCTGCCAAGAGCTATTGCTTCCCACTTGCATGCTGTTTACTCCCCAGCAAAGGCTACCTGTATCTGCGGGTCAGTGCCTGCAAGGGTGTTTTTGAATTGTGCCACATTCCAAAACCTTTTCCTGTTATGAGGCTCCTGCATCTGAATTCAAAGAGACACAGGAGCAACTGGAACAGAAAACCAAAGAGGTAGGGTCCACCTTTGGCAGAGCCAATCAAGACTGCCAGGCTTTCTGGGGGTGGTGACACACACCCTAAATCCCAGTGCTCTGTGGACAGAGATAGGTGGATTTCAGTGAGTTCAAGGCCAGCCAGGTCTATACAAGTGAGTTCCAAGTTAGCCCAGGCTATGCAGAAGCCCTTGTCTTAAAACAAACAATCTAGAACTGCCAGACTCCTGACTCATCACGGAGGGTGAAGGGATGATTAGTCACTGGCAAGTAAATACCAGAAAACAAACAAACATTTGGTCTTGATTTTTTTGGAGGCTGTACCCTCAGACTTCAATATTAACAATGACTAGAGCCCAAGGGAGCTTTTCTAGAAAGATGAGTCACCTCCCATTGATCATTCTTAATGTCATATATTTAAACTTTTTTCTTTGTATTTTTCTTTTCTTTTTTTAACAAGATCTGAAAATGTGTCCTCTAGCCCAGAAAAACCAAAAGTCTATAACCTGTGTTATATAATTCATTTGGGAAAAAAACCTTGAATATTTTCTTGAATGATAGTGTTGACTCTCTCTACCTTATTTCCCTTCCCCACATGCATTCCTACAGAATTAAGATGATGTAGGATTCCCTTCTGTATGCTGTGAATATGTTTTATTACCATTGATTAATAAAGAAGCTGCTTCGGCCTATGACAAGGTAGAATAAAGCCAGGCTGGAAGAGATATATAGAGCGAGTAGGTGGAGTCAGGGAGATGCCATGTAGCTGCTGGAGAAGACAGATAACAGATCCTTACCAGTAAGCCACAGCCTCATGCCAATACACGGATTAATAGATATGGGTTAATTTAAAATGAAAGAGCTAGTTAATAAGCCTGACCCAATGGTCCAAGCAGTATTGTAATTAATATATTTTCTGTGTGATTATTCGGGTCTGGGTGGACGGGAATGAACAAGCAGTCTCTGCCTACATTAAAATGGGTGGTAGAGGAGGCAAACACTTGAAGGGCTTTCCTTTGGACTGTCAGTGAGGCCTCAGGCAGGTCACTTCATCTGTGTGAGTATCAGTTTCCTTACCAGATAAGAGGCAACGAGAGGGAGTCCTGCCTCGTTAAGTCTGAAGTAGAGATGAAGGGAAAGAGGGAAGGGCCTGAGCTTTTGGTGACTATCCAGAAAAAGTCAGGACGTCTCTAGCTGCATTTCAAAAAGCTATTCTGTAGCCACTTTAGGGAGAAGAACATCAGAATATAGATTAGTGTTCCGTGCATTAAACACCAGTACCATGTCCCTGTGTCTTTTTAGCACATTAATTTGACAGAAGGGAAGGATCACGTATTTCCCTTCTATCCAGTGTATCACATGTTTAAAATATATACTTGCTATTGCATATTTGAGAAATAAAATAAACCTGACTTAGGATAGTAAAAAAATAAAATAAAATAAAACTAGGACAAATGTCCTAATTTTTAAACTAGCTGGCAGCTGGCAGGCTTGCCACTACTCCAATTTTTGGGACTATTGTTTCTGAGGACAACTACCCAATGCCAACTTTTGGACTTTTCTTTTTGCCTTTTTCCTTTGCAGACAAAGTCTCAATATATAGACCAGGCAGACCTGGAAGTCACAAAGTAGCCCAGGCTAGTCTTGAACTTGCAATCTTCCACATATGGCTTCTTCATTCCTTTAGAGAGACCAGGTAACAGTGACTCCGGTTATATCCCACCTTGCTCTCATGGTGAGGACACAAGAATGGATGCGATAAACCGAAAGACCTGTAATTCTGTCCTCTTGCTGTTGACTATTCAGATTATATGTAGTTATCCTTATCTTTATTCCCTTTAGAAATAACAGCTCTAGCAGGGATGAAGACACGAGACACCATCACAGTGAGAAATCCTGATAGAGATAGAAGATGATGCTGACAACTCCTCAGGGGAGCATTTAAAACAACTTCCGCATTAGTCTTGTAGAAGATACCAGAAAACTCTGAATAGCTACTTTGTTAATACAATTATGAAGAAAGAAAGAGCTCCATAAGCAAGAAATGGATGAAATTTTAAAAACATTATAGCAATCATCTTAGCACATAAGAACAACCTTAAGGATGCTACTAAGTGGTAAGCTGACAGCAGGTGAACAATAGCCAGGCCTAGAGGTCGGTGAGGGATGCTGCAACACTGCAGACTGAAGGCCACAGACAAGCATCGATTTCCTCAGGTGCCCAGGAAAATGTATCTCTAGGGACGTACTGTATATCAGCCAAACACCGGTGACAATCTGCCCAGAATGCAGTGAAACCCAACAGTGGGCCTACAGTGTATGGATGGGACTGAAACCTAGAAGGAAGCTCACAGATCCATTTCTGGGTTTCCTAAAACCGCAGGCATTAGCCGGATCAATAAACACACAGCAGGCTTTGAGAATTCCATTATAAGATAAGCAAAGCAAAACAAAATAAAATCCAAAACCCTGTGCAGCATGCATATGTTGCAAATGTGACACAAATCAAAAGCGAAACCAAATGAAAAGAAGACATCAAGAAAGTACGGCAAACGACCACTCACTTCAGTAACAGGTACTCCAGCTTTGTCTGAAGTCTCAACAACTTCAACAGAAGAGGCAACTTCGCCCACAGGTGGACTGGAGTCATTGCTTTCTGATTTCAAATCCTGACTGTACATTCTTAGCCGTGCAGCCTTGGAAAAGTCACTAAAGCTCTCTGTAGTTTCCATCTATGCAAGGGGCTATACCTACCTTACCAGAGGATTGAATAAATCATATCGTATACAGCGGTGTTCTGCAAACAGCAAAAAAGCTGCTGCATTCCTGAAGTGTGGCAATGAACCCATGTCAACACAGCATCTGTATTTAATCAAGAAGCAAATACCTGAGGTGTCACAGGCACGCCTTCCTGTTGAGGGCTCCCTCGGAGGGGCACTGCGCCTATAGATAATGTGGGGTTTGTTCTGCTCCTCTTCATCCTCTTGCTCATCTACAGACAGCAGTGGTTCAATAAAATAATCTCCATCGTGGGATCGGAATGTACCCATCTGTGGAGAGATGAGAGGTTGATTCAACACAACTCAGTCAATGGGAGGGGCAAAAACACAACACAAAGAAGGAGCTAATCCCAGGTAGGAGCAGGAGTAGTTTGTCTGGCCCCTCCCTGAGAGGACCAAGGCAGCCCCGGGGCAGCTGTGTCTTATCTTCACTCTCTACCACACTGGAAGCTAATTCTTGACTTGATTGCAGCACGCTATGCCTGCTTTCCAAGTCTAGTTTTTCCTTAGTACCTAAGTTCCAAATCTCTTATTCTTCCTCCAGGAAGCTCAACAAGAGTGTTAAGTGCTCAGGCTGCCTAGAAATTCACAAACACCAAAGCATGACGGAGGGACAAGCTGGTTAGCCAAAACTTCCTCCTTTCACATTCACCAGGTACAGGATGGCCATAGTGCTCTTGCCTGTCACCCTGACACACAGTCTCCTCCTGTTCCCTTTGCCAAGGCAGAGTGATATCCCAAAAGGCAGTATTGTCATGTTCTGCTGCGTGCACACCCAGCACCATGCCTATCCCCCTTGAGCAACTTTCTCACTGGTCTGAGCTTTCACATTTTGTCAGCTGGAGATAAAGTTCCTTCTTCAACTTCACCTGTGAAGGTTAAAGGGGATCATACCAGCCATGCACATAGCCCAGTGTGCAAGCCTTCTAAGGCTTTGAAGTGATCAGTGGGTTTTGGTGTAGCTCATTAGTTTTAGGCCAATTTGCTCTGGCTGAGTATGATGGGCACCTTGTAAAAGCCATTTTCCTGCTCCCCTCCTCACATAGCCCCAAGGTTTGCAAAGGTTCCATGATGCCTCCAGCTTGAATCATTCAATGCCTTATGAACGCTGAAAGTGCCCAATGGGCAGCGTCTCCGAGGAGACACCAAACTCTTCCCTCTTCCCACACTGAAAAAAAACAGAAGCCTTCCCTTATTTCCTGGGCACAGAAGAAAAGAGAGCCCCTGAAGAGGTGCAGACACCTGTACCCGCATCCTCCAGATCCTCCGTCTCACATTTGCTGTGCTGCACCCAAATCTCTGGGATCAGTTCAAGAATGAGAATTTTAAGATGCTCCCATGGTTCATATACAAGAAAAGGCATGCAAGATGCCAGGCTAAGGCACTGCTTTCCCAAACCAAAGAGGATCGAGAAAGCCTGGGAGAATTCTTTTTCCTGCTGAGATTGGGGGGGCACTCTGTATTTACAGATTCAGAATTTCTAGGCATGACATCTAGAACCCAACTTTTTAAAGAAGCTCCCTTCATGACTCAAGCACATAGATTCAGTCACTTTTAGCACAGCCTGTGACAAATTGACGGATCCCAGAGAAGCAGCAGGTCAGCACATTCGTGCTAACCAAAGCACGTCCATCTGCAGTCAGTATGTAACTGGGGTTTCCTAAGCATGAGGCCTGGGGCAAGACGGTTGTTCTGAAGGCCCAGGCACTCTTACCAGCAAAATGGGTAGCTCTGAGGGCGGGGCCTTGTATCACAGAGCCTGCAGCGAAAGCTCAATAAATGGTAACAATGTGGAGACAAAAGTAATTTTGTTGTTGTTTCAGAATCACAGGGACCCAACAAATCTTGTGTTGACTGAGGTGACCATTACGGACATAACCATGTACACAAACACGCTATGTACGGTCTACACTACAGCACGCGAGAGGAACAGCTAGGCTAGGTGTGAGTGCAAATGCCTGGGACAGAAGAGGAGAACACAGGCACAGAGAACACGGGGCACAGCTGAAGACAGTGTCTATGATTTTGGAGCAGAGGAATGATACCACGTGGAAGACTATGGAGTGTTGTAGGGAAGTAAACATGAAACATTTTAAAAGAAAAAAAAATGTTGTCCCAGGAATGTAGCTCTCTTGCTGGCAGATACAAGACCCAGAGTTCAATTATCAGCAACACACACACACACACACACACACACACAGTGGGCAATATATGGACTGAACATAGGAAATTGAGAGAGTTTAGAGAAAGCATAAAGCTGACTACTTGAAATAGAGAATTTCAGAAGAAGAAACTAAGATGAAATAGGACATTGGTGAGACATATGGGTGAGAAGATGTAACGTCAGAGTCTTAAACACCAGCTGTGGAATTTGATACTGTTTACGAGACTATGAGGAGATGTGTAGGTTATGGGAACAACCACAGCAATGAGATCTCACAGCCCACTTGTTGACCTGCTCTTGATGTGCGGCAAGGATTGAGAAAACAAAAACAAAAACAGAAGAAGAAGAGAAGCAGTAGATGGAGGTATTTCTCAGACAGTGGACCTGAGGAGAGAAAGGGAAGCATGGACTGAGGTACAGACACTCGCTCAGCAGAGGAGAGCAATGTACGAGATGGGAGTCAGAGACGCTGAGAACTGGCAGGTGTGGGGAGTGTGTGTGTGTGGCGCAGGTTACGGTTTTAGATCACCCCAAACAGGGCAGAGTTCCTGGAAGCCTTCCTGGGGAGTCAGGGACACCATTATGTAGAGACCGCTACAGAAATGATAAAGATGAGTTGTGGGAGGAAATAAAAATTCCAGGAGACAACGAAGGCAGGAAGCTCAGAGTTAGATTAGTGGCCAAAGATACAAAAACCTATTTCGCATATTTTTAAAATATATGTCGCCCTACCCCCCCCAAAAGGCCCGTTGCAAATCATATGCCATTCGAATGGGGTTAGGTCAGTCCAGAAGCCCGGATTCTCAGTTCTTAAGGAGACCACGTGCACTGTGTTACCATGTAAAACCACCAATGGAAATTAAGGTCCTACGCAGAAAAATATTTATACAACTGCTGGGGCCACTCGGATTCCACCGGTGTGTAGGCGGGGAAAGAGGAGGAGTGAAGACTGTTTACCAACGAAGTACACAGCAGCCCTAAGAACCAGGAATTGGGGTCCCTAACTTTAAATCAGGGGTGCACTGTTTCTCTGGGATTCGCCTCAAGGCTTTTCAGCCTATCTAGGCGATAACCTCTCAAAAATCGGAGCCATTCTAGCGTCCAGGCCCAGGTTTGAGGCCATGATGACTCAACGCAGCATCCCCTCCCCGTGACAAACAGCGGTCTCCGCCTATCCCCAATCAATCTCAACCAGGCACTCTGGGTGCCAGGATTCCCAGTACTTAGCTGGTGGGTAAAGGGGCTCATCCCCTTCCTCATAACCCAGCAGGCTAGACGTCCCCTCCACCCAGTCTTCTGGATTGCGGAGCTCTCGCCAGGATTCTGCTCTCGAAGGCTTAGAAGGATGTAACCCTCCAGACCGGGAATTTAAGACGCAAGAACCAGTCAGCGAATGTGACAGCCTAGCTCTCAGTGAGTACCCAAGCCCCCACTTAGAAAGAGGAGGTGGGTGGGTGTGCCAAGGGAAGAGAGTAAATGCACCCGGGGCGCGGACTTTTAATAGCCAATTGTGCGTAATGCGCAATGCTGTGAACTAGGAGAGCGAGCCGCGGGAAAGTTTCTGCGTCATACGCGCGTGGAAGGACGCACGTCGCTTGGGAAAGTGAAGGACCACCCTAGTTGGGTCCAGAATTGTAAGAGACTCTCAATTGTCTTACGAATTGGAGGTGGATACCTAGTTAGTTCCACTGGAGGGTAAACAGAGGGGTCAGGAAGCAGGGGATGGAGATACCAACTTGGATCTCCCACTAAGTGCCCACCAGGCAGCGCAGGGTGGTATCCGTCACACTCAACCTTCGTAGAGAAACGTGCGCTGTACATTCCTCTTCCTGTCTATTTGGAACTGCCACGGGTTCTAGAAGAATGGGACTCTTCTTAAGGCTACCTCTCCAGGCTCTCTCCCACTACTCTAGCGCCTCCAGCCACCACGCCAGCAGGGTGCAGAGTCGGACTGCAGTGCTACTCCCCCCCCNCGACGCCCTTCCACCCTCAAATACCGCCTTAGAGACAGGCTCCGCCCTCACTCCGGGCTCTCAGAGTACTTGGCCCACCCTTCCTTTCCCGGGACTGAACTGGCTTCCCTGTCAGTCTGGTTCAGTTTCAAAATTCCTTGCACGTGATAAAAGGCTCCGAGAAGAAAGTATGCGGGGACACTAGGTTATGTACTCCTGTCCATAAGGAGAGATATCCCAGCACTCCAGAAGGGGTTTCCCGGGATTGTCAGTTTACATCCCTGACTCGGGAAGTGCCAATGAGGAGTTAGGTCCGCCCTGTGCTCAGCTGCTCCGCTCCTGGGCGGCCAGGTTTGCTACAAGAAACCACAACCCCAGCAACTTTCTCTGAGTTTGTAAGTCGACGTGCAAGCTACTCGGGCAGAGTTGGGCTACGCGCAGCAAGCGCAATGCATCTCCGAGACAGCTTCATAAGATCCACGACCCTCTGGGGGATAGATGCGTACTTTCTTCTCGAGTGTAAACGCAAGCACCCCGCCGGTAGACCCCCAAATCCTGGGACCAAAGCCAGCGTTGATATTTAACCCCAGAGCATAGACTCCGTAGGTTCTGACTAGGGTGCAATTAAGTCTTAAAGAAGCAGACGAGGAGGCGGGGAGGAGGAAAGGGGCACGCGCACACTTACCATTCCGGAACACAGGCTGATGACCGCAGTATGCTCGGACTTGGTATTGACATGGCCTTTGTAGAAACAGTGCCTAAGTTCCATTTCTTCTTCGGAATACAGCTTGGTCTGGTTCACCCCTGGCTCTCCAAGGAGGGTGACAGTGAACAGTGGAGCGATAAATCCGGTATGGGCGGTGAGATTAAATAGGAACTGCTGGCCGAAGACTGAGAGGCGATAATGTGCCTGGGAAGAGGTAGAGGAGGAGGCGAAGGCAGGCCAGGGGTCAGAGGCAGAGTTAATGCTTCGTCGCCTTCTTTTGAAGTGCACGTTCGTGGGAAAGGGTTCCCCGAGGGTGTTCACTCGAATGGGAGACGCGATCTCATATTCGCTCAGAGTCTCTAATAATTTCACTGCAGGGAGAAGCAGAGACAAATGAGCTAACCATTCATTTCTGGGAAATATTTAATTTAAAAAGAAGATGGGGGGCTTTGTCCTAACTTTGCAGCCCTTCATGTCAATTCTTTCACCTTCCATCTCTGGACAAATATTTGTCGAACGCCTACTGTAATAGTAACAGCACACAACTATGCGAGGCTCCCAGAATACAGCATTAGAAGCCAGACAATGAATAAATCTAGAAACATAAGATAATTACAGGTTCTGACAAATTCCTAAATAAAATCAAATGTGCGCTCTCCAGTGATCCCAGCTACTAAATAGCATTGATTTGGGACAGGGAATAAAAAGAAAGAGTAAAAATTAGGCAAAAAAGGGCTGGGGGTGGCCCTAAAATTCTTGCGGTGCCTCCCTCCCTCCGGATGTCTAAGGATGACCCAGAAAAGGGAGAGGCCCAAAACGCGAGGTAAATTCTTTCTAGGAAAAGGAGAGAGGCCTCTGTTGTGGGGTGCCCGCCCCAGAGCCTGTGTTGAGGAGGTGGAGACAGAGTGTGTGTGTGTGGGAGGGGGGACCTTGAGGGTCCAGAGCCACGTTACCTTGCCTCGGGTGCAGCCTGTCCTTGCGCACGGCCGCCGCGGCGTCAGGGCTCCTCATCTCAACCAGGTCCGGCACCAGGAGCGTAAGCAGTGTGGCCCAGGATACTAACTGCATGGTGCTCTTCACCCCTCCCCCCCGCTTCTCTCACCCCCCTCCCTCCTGCCGGCTTTGGTGGCTGGCGACGCAAGGCTGCAGCAGTGGAGAGCGCGCGGAACCCCAGCTCCCTGCCGCCAACTTTTTGACTTTAGGAGTCGCTGAGGTCTTGCAGAGAGGGTCCCGTGTGCGCTCGGCTGAGCAACGCTGCCGCCTGCCGTGAGCTGAGCCGCTCTGGCCGCAGAAGGAGGAGAAGGAGGCGGAGGACTGGGGCTCG
>LOJH01014752.1:9983-23896 GCA_001685095.1 Ellobius talpinus
GTGTGTGTGTGTGTGTGTGTGTGTGTGTGTGTGTGTGTGCGTGTGTGTGTTGCATGTTTCTGGAAAAACTTTTAAACAGTGCTACGAGGTTAAGGGATGAGTGTTGTAATATATTAATGCCACGAAGTGTGTAATGGGAAATGAACAAGAAGGCTTTATGGTTTGTCCCTGCTAACCTAAGTTCTATTGCTCGGGACAAATAAATAATGACACCATTAAACTAGCACTCTTTCTGTCTCTGAATATGTGGTCCATAGTCCCGAAGAATTAAGCAATACTTGGTGAAAGCAACTGCATGTCCACACTTGAATCAAGTGCTGTAGACGTTCAAATGTGAGAAAGCCTCCATTGGAGTTTAGATGGAACTCCAAGTCATACATGATAGGGAAAAAATTCCCTGTGCTGATAGTCACAGGGGCAGCCCATATGCAGAATATGGGTGATTAAAAAATGAAAATATTCTGGAATCTTGGATGCAAGGCCTAGGTAATAGGACATGGCAAATAGTCCTGAGCATGAGCCAAGTTAAGGACAAGATAGACACAGTGAGTCCTGTAGGTGCCTGGGCTGGTGACTACTGTTTTCTGTGCATTTATCTTAATTCTCTAGACTTCTTCAAGTTGGGCTTAAAGAGGAGGACCACATGATCTCAGGAAGATTTCCCTGGAAAGGTCCTCTGAGTCCCATTGGCCTTGACTCAGCCATTCTCTTCCTGGGTCATGTGACACATTTTGTACCGCTGACATAATGGATGTGTTTAATAATACTCGTTGACCTTCTGGGAGAAGGGTTCAAAATACAAAATACCTAACCTTTCCTCTCTCAGGGGTGGGCTAATCAAATATTTAAGGTTGTCCCCATTCTACCCTTGGACATTGCTTAGGGTGGGATTTCAGGAAAATTCCTTTTTCAACCCTGGCCATGTGGAGATGTTGGTTTCCTGCATGAACTTAAGTAGAAACTAGGTATATTTATGAAAAATTAGAGCAAGACCACAGGGCATGGAAATTGGACCTTGCAGTGGACACCTCCTTTATGTATCAGAACTTTCCAGGAAGGGAGAGTCATTTTGTCTGACGCCACTGATTATTGGTGTCCCCTGGGACCTAAATGGCCCAGTATTGTTGCTGACACCTCTGCTGCCTTTTCCTAGAGAGAATGGTGACTTTGCAGTGGTTGGAAGACGGCTTATGATATGACAGAAAATGAAAACCAAGCTCACTCAGAAACTTTTTCTGCATCATCTTTTTATAAACATTTATTTATTTTATGTACATGGATGTTTGGCCTCACAGAGGTCAGAAGAGGGTGTCTGATCCTCCTTAACAGGAGTTACAGGAGGCTGTGAGCCACTATGTGGGTGCTTGGAATTAATCCTGGGTCCTGTAGAAGAGCAGAATGTGCCCTGAATGCAGAGCCATCTCCCAGCCCATACCCCAACAGCACCATTTTAACTAATCTCGTCTTGTCGAAGAATAGATAAAATTGCAATTGCAAAAGGAAGCACCATGTGGCTTTCTCCTGACTACATTGAACAGAACTAGAATTTCTATTCATTTAAAATACTCTGATCTCTCTTGAGATGAATGATGCCAGGTGGTATGGGGGCAAATGAATGAGAACACAGACTTGTCCGTGGGAAGGAGAGAGGGCGCCTTTGCCACTGCAAAGTCGGTGGTGGTTCTTGTTCAGAAATGCTCCACTATCAGTGGAACACACTGATCCATTCTGTGAGCCCCATGAGAAAATGAGAACTACTCTGTCACCCTTGAATGGCTGTAGTACCTGTAGCCCATCACGTTTTGAGGGTTTCCATGGTGAAAACTTTCGTTATTCAACATCTCATATCAGTGAAGTCAGCAATCTTCCCTTCCTCAGTTCTCTAGACAGCAGTCCTTGGGGAAGAATTCCATCCACCACCTGTGTCTCATGTCGTCATCCAAGCCTGCTGCTAGTACCTTGCACAGTGCCACCCAGTGCACAGCAAGTGCTCATGGCATACTCAGTAGTCCCTTTGCAATGTGAGGCCAGTGAGCTGAATCAGACCATAAAGGTGCTTGCTCTACAAGATTGATGACCTGAGTTCAATCCCTGGAACCTATGGAAAGGGAAGAGAGAGACAACTCCAAAAAGCTGTCCTCTACTCTCCACATTGCACTGTGGTATATGTGAACTCTCTGCCATCATATATGTGTGTGTGTGTTATATATGTATATGTATACATATTTGTATACACACCCATATGTCATATGTATGTATATGTAAGTATATGTTTATTTTAGATATATATATAATAGTAATAATAATTTTTTAAAGGAAGAACTGTCCTAGGCATCACAGAACCTGTAGTGGTAAAGGGTCCTAACCCATGCCCACTCACTATTAAGCAAGCTTGCTTTCCATCTCTCCACTCAAGGAAGCAGCCAGACAAGACTCAGAGCAACATTCCAAAGCCAGAGACTGAGTCACCCGGCCCCAAACTCTCCCCTTAACCTGCTGCCTCGGATGCCCATTGTATGTTCCTGCCAGGCTTAGTCTTGACCTCCTGTGCCCACGCAGGTGACTTAAACAATGGGTATAGAGACAGGGATGGGGCATCTGAGTCTCCATCTGGCCTTCTAGCTCTGTTCTGATGATTGGAAAGAAGAATCCTCCTGTGTGTATGGGCAAAAGGTTGGGGGCTTGACCCCTGTACCAGACGAAGATGAACACAATGGCCTTTAGATGATGCTTAGGAAGAGAGACCATTTTCTGTCCCATGCTCATCTGGGCTTTGTTCCTTATCTAACTCCACGGCAGCCTTGTTTTCATTCTGTAGAGCAAAATTCTTTACAAGATTCAAAGCCTAGTTGTGTTTGTCACTCTCATAGAATACCTCCAAAACCAACTTAGAGGAAGAAGGTTCTACTTAGGCTCAGGAATTCAGGAATTTCATCCATGCTCACTTGGTGCTATTGCTTCTGGGTCTACATACGGTGAGGCAGAGCATTGTGATGGAGGCATGTGAGGGAGAAACATCATGGTAGAAACGTGTGAGGGAGCAAAGTGACTTACCTCAGGGCATATAGGACATAGAAAGAAGGGAGGGTGTAGAGACAAGATTTACTGTCCCCCGGCAAGCCCTATCAAGGAGCTCTCTCCCATCAGGCCCTACCTTCTACACTTCTACCACGCCCCAAAGTCTATTCAATTATGAAGCCTTCAGTTGGCTAATCCATGGATCACATCAGCACCCTCGTGATGGGATCCCTTGCTGCAAACCTTGCCTCTGAACGATGCTCTGGGAACCACACATGGACCATTAGGGCATTTCAGATCCAAACCTTAATACTGGCCCTTTCTTTAAATTTCATACTTTCAATATGACTCCCATTTTTCTGCACATTAATATATTTGTATAATTAGCTTTTCCTCATTATATCTGTCTACTGATAATTATTTCACAGACTTAAAGAATCAGACAGATGATTTAAAACTTCCCCATTCGAATCAACAAGTTGATTTTCAGAGCAGGTTTGGGCTGCACTGAGCTGGGCTGATGCCAGAACAGATACACGGGCAACTACCAAAGGATAGTGGGACATGCAGAGAAGCTGAACATGATTCTGGACCCACTAAGCAGATTCAATAGCCCTTAAAACACATGGACTAGGACATATGTACTGAGTCTTTGTAATGCAGGAAGGTCAGAAGACCCCAAGACACCCAGTTTTTAGTTTATAGTAGTCGTGGCCACATTGCCTGTGCATATGGACTTCCTTCCATGCTCTTGAGCTGTGGTCCTCTCCAGCACAATATTCATAGCTAACCATTGATACAGAACACACATACTTCATCTTTGCCTGTCAAGGCCCTCAGAAGGTGGTCCCATCCCTCTGGGTACCCTATCTTCCTACCATCTCTCTAGTCTATTGGTCTTTCTCTACTGGATCCTTGTCACATGTTCCCCTAAAGCCAATGCAATATCTGTTTAACACTGCTTTCTGGAATATTCTCCCAGGGCCACTTGCCTTCTCTGGTTAGTGTTCATTCTTCTGGACCAAGATTTAGTTCTGCCATACAGATGTATTCACCCTTCTGACCCCAATGGACTGGAGCATAACTGTGGTGTAGCCTTTACTTTGACAGAAACAGATACTCAGCTTTTACTGATTTTGAGTTCCTTGACTATTACAAATTTTCAAAATCCGTGTCCTTACTTCCTATTTCCTCTGGGGTTAGCATGATCCAAGGCTCTATCTAGACCAGTGGCCCTTGTTCCTTCTTGTTTATGTACATCATTGGTCACCCTGAAGGGAAGCTCTTATTTGGAAATGGGTAGAGAATAGTGTGATTTCTTCAGGAGCTTTTAGGGGCTGGATTTTACTATCTCTTCTTCAGAAACATCCGCTGTGTGTATGGAGTACTTCCACACAATCTTCATGAAACCAAGCACTGCAGTGGGACCAGAAACTAAGGCCCAGAGAGGTTAGAGAGTTTAAGTTCCCACTGGAAGAGGTAAAGATGGATTCAAATTCAGTGACACTCATGTCCCCGGTGCCTTGGGGCAGCTTCGTTCACAAGAAAGAATTTATTATTTTTTTTCCATTCCAGCCTCCTGATGTTACATGGGAATTGAATTCTTCCTTGTTACTCTAGGAGCTAGACAAAGATCTGTGTTTGCTCTGGGTCAGCCTCTTGGTGCCATAGGAACAGGACTTTGACCCCAGAAGAGCAGCCTCATCTTGGCTGTCTCTACCCCTTTGCCTGTGGCCTGTGGTCACACACAACTCTTGCCTTTTGCATGGCCTATCTTCCCAGTCCCCTCCTTCTCCCTCCTCCTCCAGTCCCATCATTAATGAGACTCAGAAAGAGGCAGTGTAAGGACTTGAAAGAGTACTTCCTTTCTTATTTATAGGTCTCCACCAGAGGACCAGAGGCGAGGAGTGTGGTCTCTACCCCGAAGCAAGGAGCAAAGCTCTCCTAGGGGGCTGGGTCCTGGCTGGGCTCGGCCTGTGACCCCTTGTGCCTTAATCTCCTCAGCTGTACAATTAGGTAAAAGTTGGGCTACAATGAAAACCAGATGTTCCATCAGGAGCGAAGTCTCCTGAGCAAACAAATTAAATAATAAATAAATGCTTTCGGTTTTACTAGCAACTGGCCATGCCGAACCTCCTTCCAGGCGCCAATTAGAGCTGTCCCGTTGTCTTGTGGGGGTTTTTAAAACCCGAGTGGAAATAGGAAGGGGTCTTGCGAAGCCAAAAGTGCTTAGTGGTCTTGTTTTCATTTTTGGTGGATTGTTGACTGCACTTTTGTGTCAGGGAACAATGCAATCCTGATCATGCCCGCCCCGAATTTAGTTTTCCTTCTTGGTTTAAGGGGGGGTGGCAGGTTACTACCCCCTTTACCAGTAATTTGGGAGACACTGATCTTGGAGCGTTTTAATGTGTTTTATATTCTGGGGCTTCTATAAACAGGGAGGAGTTCTCCCAGTCTGCCTAAAACTTAGGCCAATCCTGAACTCTTCTCAGCTCTAGGAAAGCAGTTCTGATCTTGCACTACAAACCACTTCATTCCCTTGAAAACCACTTGGAAATGTTTGCATCTGCTTCTCTTGTATGGCTCGGTATATGTAGATAACCATATCTGGCTATAGGAAGAAATTGAACAAACTTAGACCCTTACTATTCTTTATTCTTTTACCAAGAGACACATCAATTCACTTGACAATACTTGTTGACTGTGATGTAGTTCACAGGGAGATGAAGTTCTTTAGGGCTTAATGCTCAAGACTAAAAAGAAGTCAATTCTGTCTTATATTTTAATTTAGCAATGAGGTTCCTGTAACCGTTTTTGAAAAATTCAAGAACATATGTATTGTCTGACACAAAGTTGGAGTAGTTAGGGACTGTCCTAGAGCTGCGGTGATCACATTTGCTCAAAGTGAAGTTGGCTTATAGATTCAATTTTTTGAGCACCTACTATGGTGGCTAAACTTGTCTGTCAGCTTAAAGGGATTAAACATCCAATAGCTGGTAGCTTTCACTATCTAGGGCTGTGTCTAGCAGGGTGTTTCCAAAGATGGCTAGGTCTTGAGAGCTCTGATTTAATGAATGGAACAATCACTTGGAATTTTAATATGATGGCATTGTTGGGGAGTGGGGCCTAGGTGAAGGAAATAGGTCATTGGGGGTGCTGCTGAAGCAAGCCCCTTTCTATACTGCTTTTGTTGTTTCTTATGTGGTAAGAAGGGAATAGCCTGTACCATGTGCTCCNGGATACAGTGATGATGAAGGTGGCCTAACACCTGCTACCCAGGCTTGGGCAGAGCATTCCATATAGATAGCTTAATTTTATCCCCACTGCTTCAGAGCTGGGGAAGCTTTTCCTGTGAGCTCCACCACAGAGAGCTTGCAAACAGGAGAGTTTCTCTGTCCCACT
Source organism: Ellobius talpinus (assembly GCA_001685095.1). Classification (NCBI taxonomy): domain Eukaryota; kingdom Metazoa; phylum Chordata; class Mammalia; order Rodentia; family Cricetidae; genus Ellobius; species Ellobius talpinus. Next base: position 16,404 of record LOJH01014752.1, read on the forward strand.
TGGAGTCAGTCAATGACTGGTGTCTGCTGGGAGAAGCAACTGTGTATGAACGCAACACTTTGTGGACTCAGAGCGGGCATCTCTCTACTTATGAACCTATATTCTCCTCATAGATGTCTGTAAGATCACTCCCACTATGCCAAAGAGGACACGGAGTCTTGCCAGGATGATGTGGCTGTCCTATAGCACACAGTTGGCAAACATCCAAGCCAGAGTCATATTCGGGTCTCTGGTTTGAACTCAGAAAGCAAGTGTCTATGTCTCCCTTACCTCCTCTTGCTGTAGATCCCCAGCTTAGCCCTGAAGAGCAATCACTTTCTCCATGGGAACATGGGAGTGTTGAGGCCTAGTGTGATGGGCTTTCTTCTGCAGGGTCATGTGACAAAGCCAACCAAAGAGCTCTCTCTCTGCTCTATCCTTGCTTGGTTGTCACTAGAGGCATTGACTAGAAGCCTCAGGAAACCACACCATTCTCTCGGTGGCAGTGGGTGGTAAAGACGTAGAGGCCCACATTTGGCAGTCACTTCTATGGCCTTTCTTCAAAATAAGAGGCCCACCTGCTTCAAAGAACATGTTTGATCAGAATATGGAATCTTCCACTCTTCTTTTGGTCTTGATTTCTGTTTTGTATCATGTGGACTATTTGCTAAAATTTGGCAGTGATTGGTGAAAATTGGTTTTTGTTTTCATTTTTTGGGTTGTTTAGAGACAAAGTCTCATTATATAGCCCAGACTGACTTTAAACTTGTGATCCTCTTGCCTGAGGCTCTGAAGGGCAAGTGCTGGGATGACAGGACACACATCAGCACATCTGAATAACAGTGATTTCTTTAAAAGCAAATGTATATAGTTATGTGACCACTACTCAATCAAAGCAGCGAACTCCTCCATCTCCCAGAAGCTTGCCGTGTCCTTTGCGGTCATGGTGCATCTTCACTTGCATTGGAAAAGGCCGACAGTGTTTCTAGCTTTCCGTCCCTCCCTTTCCTTCCCTCTCATCCTTCTCTGGATGGTACGATGTTTATTCTCCAGGAAAGCTGATAACCCCATTCCCTTATGTTGCTGGGTAGAATGTCTTTTGCTGGTTGGCCTCTAATGCTCTTATTGGACAAAAGAACAGGTCACAACCTCGGGTCTGCCGCTCACACTATGAAAACTGTCTATGAAATCTAAAGACTGTTTTTTCTAAGATCACAAATAGTTGACTTGATTGGGAGTATAGGAGAATTAAAGGCTAGGTGGAAAAGATAAAGACACCACATTCTGCCGAGAAGATGGCAGACTCCAAGCTAATAACATTGATGCAAGACAAGATCTGAACACAAGGATCAAGTCCCAGGAGGATGTTGGCAGCCTGTCCTGAAATCTCCATGTAGTCCCACCTGTGGGTTCTCATAGAACACAGTTGTCCTTCTCTGACACCATTATCCTTTTCTGTAAAGTAGGTTGGGTTGGTTAAATTATTCTTGTGGCTTGATTTCTCCTCAGGCCAAGTTTGGATTAATTAGCACTAATTTCCGCAGAGTTATGCAAGGTCTGGAACTCCAGGCTAGCGTTTCCAGCCTAAAGCAAACACAGCTCTAAACATCAGGCTTCCAACAAGTTCTGTCTAAAGTTGCCTTCCACCTCTTTCTAGGAAGCAATCAAGGCCTCGCTCTTCTAGGAGACTGTAATTTGTTGAAAAGCATTTGATTGTTGTATTGAAAGGTTGCACTGTATGTGTAAAAAGGTGTTTATGAGGCTTCGTACAGTATAGTTAATAACCAACCAGGACCAGAGCCCTTATAACAGAGACCCTGGCTGCGAGCATCTATACTGAGCCTTGCCGGGGCTGCGAAATGTATAATTACAGTGGCTGGTGGTCTGGAATATAAACCAGGGGCACTTGCTGCATGCCTGCAGGTCAGCCCTCTCTGTGGATGGTAGAACACGCCGCATCTTTCTCAGCCTCCACAGAAGTAACCCCACTTACGCTTTCAATCCAGCTTTAGAAACACCTACACGCTCTCAGCACCGGCCTGCAAGGTAGGCTGAGCAAGCTGCAATTTTAGATGTGTGGGAAGCAGAGAGCCAGACAGCACCAGGAACCAAGCCAGGGTTGGCATCTGTCTATTCTCTAGGGAAAGTTGGGGTCAAGGGGTCCCTTAGCTCAAGTCACTTCCTTTTCTTGCCAGGAACAGGGCCCGTGCCTCATAAAAGGTCTCCCCATTTCTACCTTAATTCCATACCTCACACTGTAGGGACAGCATACAGCACCTGGCTATTTGAATCCTCAGAGCTTTCAATATTCCCTGGTACAGACTCTGCCTCATGGTCTCCAGGGCCCTGCACCATTTTGCTTTCTCTGACTTTGGCTTTGCTGCAGTCCTAACACCTCTTATTCCCCAGGCATGTCTCACTTCTCAGTGATTTCCTTAGCTTCTTTCCACTACCAGATCCCCATGGAAGAGGAACACATGCTCTTTCCTTGGCCTGGAATTAGCCCTTCTCTCTTCCATCTTGCCATGGTGTCAGCCTGGTAAACTCCCTTCCTCCTTCAAACCCCAGATCCAACAGTGCTTATTCAGGCAAAGCTTCTCTAGATCAAAATAAACGTCACAGCGTCATCACTTCCAACCAACCTCCATTTCCTACTTGCTTCCCGGGGCACACCTAGCAATTCTCTGTTTCTCTGTGATAGAACGCGTGTTGGCATATGCTCTGCCGTGGTATTCTAGTCCTTTCAGTCCTCGCTCTGCACAGCTCATGGAAATAACCCAGTGAGAGCCTGTCATGGTGAGCATCTGCTCTGGTTCCAGAGTCATCACCCTCCCAAAGCACCCATGAGGACCATGGCCACTTCCAGCACCTCCTCCTGCCCTCACCATCTGCTTACCGATAGGGAACTTCCTTGTTCATTTCATGCACACTGGCCTTGCTGGGCACACTTAGCTTGTTGTGCTCTGTGATGTTCGATGCCAGCAGATGGCCAGCCGATCTATTTCTCACGGTGTTTTTAATAGGCAGAAGCTTCCAGAATGAGAGAGATAGGCTGTAGATAGTTGAGGTTCGGGGGTCTCAGACTCTCCCTGTCTTGTTTAACGTTTTATAAGTGAGAGAATTTAATACAACGTTCAGTTCGGAGAATTCTTTTCCATCCATCAACATCTCCAGTTCCTCGGCATATGGGAAGTGGGAGGCATTCTCTCCACATACAGAGGTGATTTCACTTACGCAAAGCCTCATTGCCCGTGGAGATTGGCGCTACTCCCCACACATCATGCTTTGAGTTGAGTTTCTCGGGTGTTAGCACCAATCTGGAGACAGTTCTTTGTTAGAACACCCCACTTTCTTGTTATTTTTGTAGGCTGATATAAGTGGGAATGAGTCACTATGGTTTTAATGTTTCTGGTAGATGAAAATATGCAGGCTCAACTTTCTTATTGTTTGAAATATTTATTAATAGTAATTCTCTATGATAATTTTTTCAAGTAGACAAATATATGTTATAAAAAAATAAGCTCTTAGAAGTGGACCTGGGAGGCAGAGGTGTGACTCAAGTGGAATGCTTGCCTTGCATATGCAAGGCTCCAGCGATGCAGACATTTAATAAGAAAGCAAAAGACAGAAGCCAGATATCTAGCTACAGAAGAAAAGTACCTGGATCAAAGAGCATGTAAATTATTTTTGGACTGTTTTCTTAAATAGTCCAATAAAGGTTTCCTCTCTCAGATTGTATGATGATGCTGGCTAGCCAGTGTGCCCACCGTTGACTGCAATGATACCTCAGTTGAGCTCTTGTTTTCTAGACAGTCGCTGAGCTGGGACAGTCTTTTGTGTGCACAGGAAGAAGTTCCTCAGGCCTATGGAGAGGGTCCCTGGACTGTGACAAGCTGGAGCATCCTTTTCAGGGAGCTCAAAGTCACTGCAGCGAAACCACGGGGGAAATGGAAGCTGAGCGCAGAGGAGAAACTGCATAGATGAGGACAGAGGGAGAGGAGAAAAGAGGCCCTTGGTGTGTCAAGCATTTGGGAGCTAATCCATAAGGAAAAAGACAAGAAGGCCTGGAAAGTCGGTTCCTAGCCACGCTGAGTGCAGGTCCTAAAGGGAGCTCAGATCCTGGAACAGGAGACCTTCTTAAGATGAAGGTGGTTTGGGGTTCAGGCATGGTGATTCTTGGTTCCTTATTTCTGAACACTGGAAAGGAACCTTGCAGTGAAGCACCTGGGTAGTGTTGATGATCTTCAAACTTTTCCAGGTTAAGATGTTGCCTCTTTCTGCTCTGGTCCCCCTCTACCCCGGTGTCCATGGACTGGAGTCCATGCAACTGTTCAGGAGCTGGTCAAAGGGGGAAGATACAGTTAGCTTGTTTGTAATGAGCTCAGTAACGTGTGGGAGAACCCTCTAGGGCCATAGGTTCAGGGATGCTCCTGTATTCATGGACCATCTCAACTGCTTCGATGAGAGTCCAAGAACTACACTGAAAAAGAATCTGTCCCTTGTGCTTGGTACCAGAATTAGAAGTCATAACACGGGGGGTTGACAACTGAGCACTTCAAACTCAGAGCCTATGTTCATCAGACATGTACAATTATGAGCAGAAATTTCTGTTCAATTGATTTCTAGTCAAAATAGAAGTTCTTTCCTGTCAGCATATGCTCTGAAAAGTAGCATTTTATTGACTATATAATTAAAAGCCTACTATAATTTTTATGAGAATCCTATGAAATACAATTTATCAGAAATATTATGTTTGAAGGGTACAAACCTATATTCTTCAGTGAGTACGTCTGCTTGTAAAGCTGCTTGTCAGATGAATCCCAAGTATTGTGCTTTCCTTACTTTGGACAACTACCTGAGGAAGAAGAATGAATTCTTTCTCTCTTTTAGACATAGGAAATATTACAAAGTTGTTACCAGGGGAAGATGAAGCGTGCAAGAGTCAAACTTTAGGAAAGAAGTATAGTAGAGGTGCCCTGGAACAAGTCAATAAAATGTTATTTTATCTTCCTGGGTGTTATTGTGACATTTTCTTAATTTTCCAGCTTTTTGAAATTGGAATTTGGGTATAATTTCTCATCCCAAATAAACATTACTTTATGCCTAAGTCCACTCCTTGGCATCATCCTGTTTAATGTGCTCTGAAATGAAATGTGCTGCAGTCTCCATCACTGGCAAGGGGCTGGAGGTTGGGCATGGCCCCGAGGATCTGCTTAGTTTCCCCACTAAGGGCAGCAAAGGACAGTTTATGTCACCTTTGCTTTATACTCATTATGTCATTGACAGCCTTCAGTGGTTGGTGCTAAGTGGCACTCAGCAAACCCACTGCTTGAGATTAATGACAATTCTAGGGCCGTGGCTCTCCACCTTCCTATGCTGGGACCCTTTAATCCAGTTCCTCATGTTGAAGTGACCCCCAACCATAAAATTATTTTCATTGCTACTTCATAACTGTAATTTTGCTACTGTTATGAATTGTAATGTAAATACATAATGTGCAGGATATCTGATCTGTGGTCGTTTGACCCCAAAGGGGTCATGATCCACAGATTGAGAACCATGGCTCTAGTTCCACCATTCACCACTGTCTTGCTTTAGCTTCATACAAGAGGTTAGATTATATACTTTTGCATAAAACTATTCTCAGCCTAACACAGCTCTGATAGTAAACTTGGTCAGGAGGCTCTGGCCCCACCAGGAGACTTGTATGCTCATCCTTGAAGGAAGAAAGGCAAGAGGTTGATTCTAGACCCTGCTGCAGCCTTTGTGTCTCTTTCAGCCCGACACCAGGAGCACTTCCTGGGTTTTGCATTCAGTCTCGAATCCAGCCTGGCAACTTCATTGCTGCTCCAGCAGACATATGGTTAGGGATAAAACGGACCAGTCAAAGTGAGAAACAAGAAAAACAGCCTTGCAGTGCAACCACTTAGACAAAGTCAAATATAGATTTAACAACTAATTATAGGAGAAAGCTGCAAAGTGCGTTATAAAATCAAGTGTTTGCACAGAAACATTTTTACTAGAAAGCAAAGTGGTAGCTCATTTGCATGTTCAGTATTGTTAGCATACAAAGGAGCTGAACTGCTAAAATTAAGATAGTGAGTTGTTTGAAAACCTCATTTTAAAATAGAATAAATCACACTACAGACAGATGTTTAAGAGTGCGCCTGATGTGGAAGGAGCTGGCCTCCAGTGCCAGGCACAGGGCTGGGGGTGGAGCCATTGTCCTCCAAGGCCAGCCAGAATCTTTTCTGGGCCTCCTTGGTCAGACACGTGCGAAACTCACTGCGTGGTTTCCGGAGAAAGTTCTGTGGTCTGGAGTTCATAGCCCAGCTCAGTCGGGGAAGGCTGAGAAACAGAGTACCCCAGTGAGCTCCGTCAGGTGAGTGCTGTATTCCATCTGCAGAGGCACTTGAGGCTCCTGGGTCACAGAGTCTCAGGAAGCACCTACCCCAGAGCCTGAACCGGCACTTTCCCTGAGCGCCAACAGCTACCCTGACCTTGCATAGAGCCTTAATTCTCACAGGTAGTGTCAGCTTTAACTCTGACCCTCTTTGTGACTGAAAGTATGGTTGTCATTGTCACAAGCCCACTTCACAGAGGGAGATACGGAGGATATGGGAAGATCCAAAATATCCCCAGCATTCGGTCAGGCACTCAGCAGGGTGGCTCTGGGAAGCCACACCTGGAGTCAGAGATTATCAATCAGCAGAATGATGCAGTCTCCTCACCCTGTCTCCACCCGGATCTTATTCTCTTCGACAGCTCTCTCTTATTTCTAGACTATCCAAAGTCAAAGTGGCTCCATTTCTCCATCTTTTCTCCCTTTTCTCTGTAACCTACCACTTCTCTTTTCTGTCTCCCAAGAAGCACAGGACACCCTAGTTTAGGGGCTCTCTGCGACTCCACTGCCTGGGAGGTGAGGCTGTACTATCTTATCTGAAGGCTTGTCTTTACCCAAGCCTTTTTCAGTCTCCCTTTAAACAAGACTCCGATCTTGCTCACTGCAATAGTTTCCTTTATTTTTCCCTTCCTCTTTCTAGGTATGGCTCCCTCCTCTGCTTCCTCGCTAGCAAGGGAATCATTAACCCCACTGTGGTTCTTTTTTTTCTCCATTCATACTCACAGTAATAATGCGCCATTACCCGGTGTTGTTGATCTATCTTTATGCTTCAAAACAATTTATTCTTAAGGAGCGACTGCTTTGTAGGCTGCCAGCACCCCATTTTCATGGTGGGTCTACTGATGGACAGCGACTGTAGCTGCAAACAATTCTAAACTTACTATGGAGCTCTTGGGGTAGATCCTGGGGTCCCGAGCAACAGTCTAAAAGACAAAGATGTCTCCTAAACCTAAGGAGAACTTAGTCTTCCTGAATATAAGTCTCTCCATAAAAATACAATGGTCACCTGAAATAAAAATCAACAGGAGGGAGAAGGAGAAGAGGAGGAGGAAGAAGAGGAGGAGGAGGAGGAGGAGAATAATAATAATAAGGAGGAGGAGGAGGAGGAGGA
>LOJH01014753.1:0-23895 GCA_001685095.1 Ellobius talpinus
TTCTTTATTAACCAATGAAAGTAACACATAGGCAGATGACCCTCCTACATCAACTTATAAGCCAGGGGAAGGGCTTAGACTAACTAAAATGACATCTTAAAAAAAAACCCAGCTTTTTTGTAAATGACATATTGAAGATTTTAAATTAATAGCTGTGTGTTAGCACAGAGCAGTTGTTTAGAGCAGCTTACTTAAGATACTATATTTTTTCTCCCTAAAGTTAAAATGTCTTTAAATATGAATAGGAAGAGTTTCTGTTTGTAGTTAGATTTTGTGTTACACCCTGCCTTTCAGAATTAAACAGAGATTAAAGCAACACGTCTTTGTTTTTCCTCTGAAGCAGAAATACCTTTAGACCCATTTTTGCAACTTGTCCTATTAAAAATGGATGTTACTGCTGTCCATCAAGAGTGCAAATGCACCATAAAAAGTGCATTAGTGGGCAGTCTTGTTTTAGAATTTGCTGATTAATCCATCACAAATGGGCGTTTACAACGGACGAAATTGATTTAAAAGCAAAACAAAGAATAAAAGCCTTTTCTTGTGCTTTTTATAAGTATAACATTCTTTCAGGCAACGTGAGCTGGTTGAGGGAGTGCTTGGACAACCGAGTGGGCGTGAATGGCCTGGACAAAGCTGGAAGCACAGCCCTGTACTGGGCCTGCCATGGGGGCCACAAAGGTACTGCATCTCACTAGTTACACATTTCTGTGCTGTTCAAAATTGACTTCACCTAAGGGAGCATGCTTTCTTAAAATGATAAAAATAATTCTTCAGATCCTTCCAAGCATCCACCAAAGCTGTGTTTCTGGAAATTACGGAGCAGTGGGTGGGATATGGCTGGTGAGCCCCACTGTGCAGACCTCTTGGAAGGCTGGGAACTTCCTTTCCTTTCTCAGGCTTCAGAATGTACCAGAAAACACCAGTGATAAGATAACAAACCCACTGTCACATGCCACACAGGGAAGGCATAGTTGACTCTGGTAGCTTTCCCTAGCTATGCTTTGGGCCCTACATTTTAAGTTTAATGCAAAATTTAGAAGTACCACGATGACTTAAGTCTGCAGTTCTTTTTGCCATCAGTAATAATGGCAGGTTGAGTTCTGTGTACTTCAGTGCGGCCCAAACCCCACCTGGGCCCACTCTTTTTTGCCAACTGAGCTGTGCCTTCAGATCTGAAAGTTCTCTTTTGGGAGGTACCTTTTAGGTTTTTTTTCTGTAATATAAAATTTGAGAAACTTGTAAGACTTTTCTAGAGCATTCTCCTAATAAGTCTTGCCTTTTGCTATTGTGATATGTGCTTTTACAAATTTTGCTGTTTCTGTCTTAATAAACTCCCTTTTCCGTTTGAATTGCAGACATAGTGGAGGTTCTGTTTACTCAGCCGAATGTGGAGCTGAACCAGCAGGTGAGGCTGCTTACCGTGGGGAATGCATTTAGCACACCCACCTCTTTCTCTCTGACACAGTACAGCTTGTGCTTGTATACAGTAGTTTAGTTGAATGCTACAGACACATGGAGTGTTGTTGTATGACTGTGTTTTGTGTTCTTGGTCCTGGGATCTGAAGCCAAGTCCTCGCACTGTTCAGGTTTGCATCGGAGAGCTACAGCCTCGGTCCTTGTGTCCAGTTTTCTGGCACTACAACACATGCTAGAGATAATCGACTTACAGAGGGAGAAGGTTTCCTTCGGTCTGAGTTTGGGAAGTGTCATTCCATGATTGGTTGGCCCCTTTGCTCTTGGGCTGGCACCAAGGTAATCAAGCACATGGTGGTGCAGGTTGACTGGCTGGTGAGAATCTCCAGTGAACAGTCTCACCACCCACTAAGCATGCACCCCAGGGCATGAAGGTTTCCCACTTGCCCCTCTCCTCAAGACTTCATTGCCTCCCTCTGGATAGCAGCATGGCAGGGACCTCTGGGGACACTTAAAGGTCCACACTAGAGCCAGGACCCCCCTTCTAAAGGCTCCACTCTCCTCCAGACTCCCAAACATGAGCCTGAGGAGACAAACTCCCACCACTTCTAACCCTGGCAGGCTGCAGTCTTCATTTGGGACCTCTTTTTCTCACTGAGTCTTTGTCTTTGGTGCTCTGAAAATTCATAAGGATGTACCTTAGTGTTGCCTTCCCCTAGTGACTGCACTGAGGGCTTTAAGCCTAAGAAATTACCTTGTTTCCTTTCCTACATCCATTTTCTTTACTCTTTTGATTCTACAGATTGAACCTCAGATTTTTTACCAGAGATTTCTTCACCTTTATCTTTTAAAAAATGATTTCCCTTTTTAAGTTTTTTTTTAGAAAATTTTTATTTTTATATGTATTTTTTTTTGTTTGCCTATCTATGCACCACATGCATGTAGTACCAACAGAGATCAGAAGAGGGTGACAGATTCCCCAGAAACTGGAGTTGCAGACAATTGAGAGCCTCCATGTGGTTGCTGGGAATTGAATCTGAGTCCTCTGGAAAAGCAGCCAGTGAGTGCTCTTAACCACAGAGTCATCTCTGCAGCCCCACCTTGATTTTGATTTTTTTTATTCCCCAAAGTTCTATATTCATTTTCTGTTGCTATATAGCAAATTATCCGAGGATTAGCAACGTGTATTGGGTGGGTTGGAATTCTGAGCATGATATCACAAGATTCGGGATCTCACACTGTAAAGCCCAGGTTCCATTGGAACTGGGTTCTTGGGAAGCTGGAAGTTCCCTTCTAAGCTCACTGCAATGATTCAGGATCTCTTCTAAGATCACTGTAGTGCCGAGATTTAAGCTTTTTCCCCCTGTAGTACTGATGCCCTCAGCTTTTAGATGTCCCTCCCTTCTATCAAGAGGTCACAAAATGGCTGTTTGATGTCCCTTTCATGGCTAGTAGGTGGTGTTTGCTTTGCCATTTAACCTTTGTTTTAAAAAGCCTGCCTGACTAGATGTGGCCTACCCAGAATAATCTCCTTTTCGGTGAACCCAATATCTGCAAAGTGATGAGCTTTTTATTTTTTTAATACAAAATATTACTATATTCCCCAGACTGGCCTTAAACTTGCTGTGTAGACCTGGATAGACTTGAACTCACAGAGATCCACCTCTCTGTCTTCTGGATGCTAGGATTAAAGGCATGCACTGCCATGCCCCAGCCCAGAGGAGTGATGGACTTTCTATTCTCCGGCTTCACCCACGCTCGAGGACAAGAGGGTTGTATATGGGCTCTTTTGGTGGACAAGGGAAAGCAGGTATTATAGGGGTCATCCAAGGAGTTTGTTGACCACAAGCCTATATCACTCTTACTTTTAATGGCATCTTTTTCTTGTTGGATTGTAATACCATCTTATATGGCTGATACAGTAATTGTTGTTTTTAAAAATGTCCTCTGCTATTTACTGTGCTTTTCCCCTTAGGAGCCTTTTATTTTGTTTAAGTTGGCCTCTACTCAAACTCTAAAGCTGTTTTTAAACACCCAGTGTCTTGGTTATCTGTGTGATTGGAAGTTGTGTGTACTTGATGTGGGTGGTGCTCCTTGATGGACTTTTCCATAGGGAGACATGAGACCTCTCTTGTATTGTTGAGTATGCAAACATAAATCCCACACCTTCCCCCTACTGTGGGGCCGTACCGTTTGGCAGAGGTGATGGGCACTCTCGAAGTAACCACCCTTCACTCTACTCCCTGGGCAGTGAGGTGGGTAAAAGGAGCTGACTGAAGGACCTTACTGTTCAGTTGACAGGTTTTCATCCGAATGTCACTTGTCACCTTCACTTGTACCATTGTGCACGAGCTGGGGAACTCTGGTGTTTCTACTGCTGTTAGTGGGACATCTGCCAGTAACTGGTCCAGGGTTTCTAACGATGTTGTATAAATCCATTTGGCCACTCCTGTTTTCTCTCCATGATTCATTCTTGCCCTGTGCCTCTAGGAGTCTTCAGTTCCTGACCTTTGCTGGGTCTCTGTTCGTTTCCTGCCAAGGAGGCCTCCCTCTGAGGAGCCTGTGCCTCAGCCTAACTCTGCTGTATTAGATTGCTCCTCCGTCCCTGCCAGAGCAGCCCTTCTCATTGCTCGTTCCTCTTTCCTTTGGAATTCCATGTGATTCTGGAGCTTTTCTCTTAGTTAGAGCCACATGGATCAAACACATCACTGTCTTCATCCAGTCCACTTTGTATTTTTATAACACTGCTTTCTCTTTTTCACCATAGAACAAGCTGGGAGACACAGCTCTGCATGCGGCTGCCTGGAAGGGTTATGCAGACATTGTCCAGTTGCTACTGGCAAAAGGTAAAGTTTTTATTGAATTTACCTGATCCTTGCTTGCCTTGATAAATAGCTCCTAATGAAACAGGCCATTTGAAATAGTAGGAAGACTAAGTCTTCATCCATTGAAGCTGGAATTTTAACCTCTACTCTGTCTATCGTACATCAATACTGTGATTGAGATAAATTATTGGGGGTACATTTATGGTATATTTTACTGTGAATTAAGACCTTGATAAATTTACAAATACAAATGTATTACTTTTAGAAGGAACTTGGTGTGTATATCTGTAGGACTGAAGGATTTTAGGAGGGAGGGTTTTTAGGACATCATGTCCTGGGAAAGTTGGAATAAAGTTGGTGAGGCTCCTGCTTGCTTTGAGAGCCTTAATATAGTAAAAAAATGATGTTGTGGCTAGCTGCTCCTGGCCACGCCAAGCCAGTGCTGAGGTGAGAAGGAGGGATGCTGTGATCCCAGCTCCTGCTTCTGTGCAACTCAGAGAAAACAGCTAACTCAGGGACTGCACACCCATTTATTCACTTATCCCATGAATATTAACCTCTCTTCCAGAGGGTTGGCCAGGTGTCTTGCTCAGGGGCTTGGTCCAGATGGCAACACTGTGGAACCTTTCTCCAAGCCACAAGTTACAGATTCTATCTCGAGGAATCTTTGGGGGCAGTGTTGTGGAATTTATGAGCAAGGGTGTTTTGGTTGTAAGTGAGATAATGATGGAAACCCCTGGTCTGAAAGATTACTCGCCATGAGAACTGCTGTTGGGTTTTTAGAGGTCATGCTGAAGACGGTGTTGTCTAATGTGGTAGCCGGGAGCTGTGTGCTGCTGAGCCACCCGTAATGTTCTGTTTTCAGAGTGGTCCCAAGCACCCATAGTACTGCATGCACTGTAGGAATGCTGTGATAGAAGGTCCATGCTTGTAGAGCCTTCATGGACGACAGTTGGACAGCAGCCCTCAGTACCACTTTAAACCCGTGAACAAGTGGTTTGGGGATGCTGTTCATTACACCATTAGAAATGATGGAAATCAGAAAGAACTGATTTCTGTCCATAAAGCTTCGATGAGATCAGTTTTGGAACATCTAGAACCTATAAATGTTCAGATGCATCGAGCTTGTGCATGCTCCAAGAAAAATGTGCTGTTATTAGAATACTGTTAAGTTCAAAATGGAGTTCTAAGGCTGACGAGGTGGCTGAGCTGGAAAGTGCTTGCCACCAGCTGAGGACTTGAGTTCAGTCCCTGGCACCCGTATGGGGGAAGGAGAACACCAGCTCTGGGCTTCCATGTGCAGGTGTCCACACATGTACATACAAAGTAAATTAATGGAATTAGCTTTGTGCACATGAGCCTGTTCGTGCAGATTATTGTCAAACATAAGAGGAATAGCTTGGGCCCTCTGTAAGAGTAGTCAGTCACCTATGAAGAGCTTAGTTCAGTGGAGTAAATCAGCACTGTTGAGTACAATTCTGTATTTTTCGCTCTTCAACAATGCACATGTCTCCATGGATTCTGATGTAATTTTCAGCACAAAAATGGGGAAAGAAATGAATGGAAGGGGACTTACAGGGACAATGAATTGGGGAACAATGAATTGCCTATGAGTTTTATTGTTTTGCCATTCTGCTGATTTGCATATAAATGCACCTGCAGATATAAAATACTAACCCCCTGACATTCAACCCAGTGGAGTTTTCTAAAGGTCCTCATGAACTGAAGGAGAGGCAAAGGTTGTGCTGGATGGAAGCCCCCAAGCCTCCTTCTGGGGTCCACATAACCCTTGGGGCAATGGTTACGGCTACATTTTAGGATTTACCCAGGACCTGATATGGCCTCATTGAAAAGTCTATGTGCAATCCCTTGGAGCCTGGAAGGGAAGGGCAGCCTTCTTCGAACAGCAGGCTCTCTGATGAAACATGCTGGTCACATTAATTCTGGGCCAGAATTGTTCTCTGGGTAGCTTTGCCAAAGTGACTAGCTTTGTCATAGAGGATTGGCTGCCTCGTTCCAGTCTTCAGAGACAAATGATTTTGATTACCTTGTCTTGTGTTGGAAAGGTGCAAGGACAGACTTGAGAAACAATGAGAAGAAGCTGGCCTTGGACATGGCCACCAATGCTGCCTGTGCCTCACTCCTGAAAAAGAAGCAGGGAACAGGTATTTGTTTTAAGTCACTCTCTTGTGCTTATGACCGAGACTTAGCATTTTTCTATTGAAAAAGGGTTTGTTTGTTTGTTTATGGGGCTGGAGAGATGGATCAGCAGTTAAGAGCATTGGCAATTCTTCCAAAGATACCGAGTTCAATTCTCAGCAACCACATGTGGCTCACAGTCATCTATAATGGGATCTGAAGCCATCTTCTGGCGTGTAGGCAAACATACAGATAGAGCACCACATACATAAAGTTAATAAATCTTAAAAATTAAAAAAAATTTTTGAAAAGATTTATCTATTTTATGTATGTCTTAGTTAGGATTTCTATTGCTGTGAAGACACACCATAACCAAGACAACTGTTACAAGGAAAACATTTAATTGAGGGGCCTCATTTACATTTTCAGAGGTTCAATCCATTGTTATCATGTTGAGGAGCATGGTGGCAGGCAGGCAGACGTGGTACTGGAGGAGTAGCTGAGAGTCCTACCATCTTGCAGGTAACAGGAAGATGACTGAGACGCTGGGCAATATCCTGAGCATAGGAAACCTACCTCAAAGCCTAACCCCCCAGTGACAATTCCAACAAAGCCACACCGCCTAATAGTGCCACTCCCTATGAGATTATGGGGCCAATTACATTCCAGTTACCACAGTGTATATGGGAGTTTCATCTGTATGTATGACTGCACACCTGAAGATGGCATTGGATTCTATTATAGATGGTTGTGAACCGCCATGTGAGTGCTGGGAATTGAAATCAGGGCCTCTGGAAGAGCAGCCAGTGCTCTTAACTGCTAAGCTATCTCTCCAGCCCTACAGATGCTTTTCTTCCCCCCCTTGATAAATGATTGTGAATTTTGATCATATACCATTGATTTAAATCAGATCTAAAGTAGAATAATAGTGTCAAGTAAATAATTTTGAAGACAGGGTCTTTCATGGTGTGTTTCTTTTATTCTTTGCTAATGGATGTGCTTTCCACCCTCACATCGTGGCTGCTGAGTGGCTGAAGGCAGATGTAGCTGACATTCAAGTTCACCGGGTTGCATTATGCTTTGGAATTAACAAAGGAAGCAATAACTGTAATTGGAATCACTCCAGTCATTGCTGAAGATTTTGGAACCTGTTCACAGTTTGTAGATAGTTTTTAAAATTTAAAGATGAGGTGTACATTCTTTTTGTTTATATTTTTTGAGACAGGGTTTCTCTTAGTCTTGGTTGTCCTGAACCTCTCTCAGTAGACTAGGCTGGCCCAGATTCACAGAGATCCACCTGCCTCTGCCTCCCAAATGCTGGGATTAAAGCCATGTACCACCTCCACTTATTCCCATTAATGTTTGAACCCCGTGGAAACTAATCCCTCCCTCCATCACCCTGAGAAGCGGCATTGTGGTACATTACTCTGTACCATACCCGGCTCCTAACAGAAGCATCAACAGAGACGCTCCTTAGCCCCCACCTTGCCCATCAGAAATTGTCAGCATCCTTCCTCTCTGAATTTAGGGCTTAAGAGAACCTCCCAAATTATACTCCTTGCCCATTGCCAAGTCCCATCATAAGCCTGCCCATGAACCTGTCTCCCACTTTGTATTGTCTTCCCCTTCAGTTCACACACAGTGAAAACCAGCCTGGAGTT
This sequence comes from Ellobius talpinus, assembly GCA_001685095.1. Taxonomy (NCBI): domain Eukaryota; kingdom Metazoa; phylum Chordata; class Mammalia; order Rodentia; family Cricetidae; genus Ellobius; species Ellobius talpinus. Next base: position 8,042 of record LOJH01014753.1, read on the forward strand.
TGGTGTTTTAACCATGAGTTTAACCAAAAGTTAAAGACATTTGTTTATTTATGTGGGCTCTTGAGGGAATGACAAAGTGTTTGTCACCTTAGGTGGTGGTGCCTAAATACAGATTTGGGGGAAGCTATATTAGCAACTGTGTGGAACAGAAACTAGAAAGCATATTCATTGCTGGGTGGGCAGCTTTTGCTTGAGGTCAGCCTCCTGGTCCTCGGTGTCTAGGTGGGTCAGAAGGGAGGGCTGTGGCCTAACTTCCTTTCTCCTTCTCTGACACTGACTTCCTATTGCTAAACTAGTATCTTCAGAGAGATTCCACTGAGGTGTAAGGTTTCTTAGGCACTGAAGGTTCTCATTCTGTCCCTTGAGCTTGGTTCTGACCAACAAGCTATCGTTCTAACTTGGTAATGCCCAACCTCCCATACACTCTCCAGACTCGGAGCAAGTCATATTGCCAGTGTAACCTGGCTAGTGAGAGTGTGTGATCTGGGTGCCTTGCTGGCCTGCAGCAATTAAACTCTAACTGCACGTGCGTTTTTGAGTTTTCTTTTCCCTCTTAGGAACTCTGTTAGTGTAAGAATTTGACAAGACAGCATTAGATTACTTGTCTTCTTTTTGACCCCTGTTCAAGATTGCTTTAGCGTTAGATGGGGCCCAGCTCTTTTATTGATTTTTTTCTTTTTCGTTTCTTTTTTCTTTTTAATTTCAGTCTCTTCTTTGTATACTTAATTTTTCTGAAATCAAACTCAGGCCTCTGTGGTTTTGCTTTCCTTTCTCCCTCATTAGTTGTCTTTCTGTCTTCTGCCTTCAGACTGTGGACTGAGGCCCCATGTGGCGTGGCTGCCCGTGTGATCCTTGTTGGCCATAGTGCACGAGGCTGGTTGCTTTGTGCTGGAATCAGACAGTTGGTCCCCCCACCAGGTGCCTCATTCTGTCAAAGGACTTGGCAGCCTCTGCTGTAGTGAAGCTTCATAGGCTGAAAAACAATGGTGGGAAGGGTATCAGGACCCCATAATCCTTGTCATGGGCGGAGATCATGTTTTGAATTGTCCAAAGCACTGAAAGTGAAGAAAATTCTGAACCATCTGTAATTTGTTTGCCTCCTTCCTGCCGTCTCTTTAGATGGGATGCGAACGTCAAGCAATGCTGAGGACTACCTTGACGATGAAGACTCAGACTGAGTCCTCCCGGAGCTGCTTTGATGCCTAAACTTCTTTTGCTTTTACCATTCCAAAACCTTGGTTGTTTTGCCAGAAGAGTATTGCTAACCATTCTTTTAAAGCCTGTCTGAACGTGGCACTGTTGGCACTGCCCATCTGTGATGGGACAGCATGGCGTGGGCGATTCTCACCTGCGGCTGGCCAATAAGCAATGGGATACTCTACTGTATAAAATGCATATATGTTCACCAGTATAGAACAAGAAAAGATTATTTCTATTTATCAAGCTAAAGGAATTTAATAATTTTTTTCTTTAAAAAAAATCAGGATATTTTTTAAGTTCTTTACCTCAAGGGACAAGATGTTTTGAGTGGGTTTTTCAAGGGGGAAAATGCTTATTAAAACAATAGATCAAACTCTCAATAGAATATTGTCAGCTCTTCTGACAAAAATAAACATTTAAAGAGACTTTATTATTTGTTTTTGTGCTATCACTCATCGCTGTTGAATAAAGCTTTTGTATTCAGGTAAGAACTGATTTTATCTTACTTTTAGATTGCATTTTATATTGGTCGGCACCGAAGAACCATAGTACTTGTGTTTCTCTCACAGTTTCCCATGTCTGCTTTATTTAACACAGTAATCAATTGCATGTCTTAGAAAAGATCGAATTTTAATAGTTATGAAATACTCAGAATTGTGTTCAAGTTAATACGTAGAATGGAGAAACTCAGTAACCTCAATTCAGGTTGGTTAAAGTGTGGAAGGTTAAACAAAATCCTGATTTCTGGTGGTGGTGGCACACGTCTTTAATCCCAGCACCGGGGAAGCAGAGGCAAGCGGATCTCTCTGAGTATGAGACCAGCCTGGTCTGTAGAATGGGTTCCAGGACAGCCGAAGCTACATAGAGAAGCCACATCTCAAACAAACAAAAAATCCTGATTTCCTTCTGGAGGCTGCCATAATTTTCAATGTGGTGTAGTTAGGAAACATGAACTTTTCTCCCTCAGATAACATTTGTTTTCTCAAAGCACGTGTCTTGCTTACCAGCCCAGTCTACAGAGTGAGTTCCAGGACAGCCAGAGCTGCACAGTGAAACCTTGTCTCGAGAGATCAAAATAAATAAATAAGAAGTTGTAATTTTGTGTCACTGCAGAAATGTTAAAGATGGTGTGGTCTCATAATGTGTCCAGATTACCAGTGCTGGGCCCAGAAATATATTTTCAAGAATTCACTGCTCATTTCAAAAGGCCTATTGGTCAAGAGACGGAAATGTGTGAAGAAGGAAGTGGGCCAACTCAGGAAATGAATAACCTATGTAGGTGCATCTTCTGGCCCGAGCTGGTTTTCTCTCTACGGGTCGGTACCTGGAGAAAGCAGTTCAGCTTAACGAATTTAGCAGAAAAGAACCCGTGGAAGCATTAACAGCAAAGCATGCCGTCCAAGAGTAATTAAGGAGGGTGTCATAGTCTCCAAATAAATGTGGCACTGTGCGTCCTCCTGGTTGTTTGAGACGGCATCTCACCAGGCAGTCCTGAGCCTTACTCTGTAGTCCAAGCTGTCCTCAAACCTTGCCTCTGCCTCCCAAGTGCTGGAATTGTAAGCATGAGCCACCACGCCTGACTTGTTAATAAATTTAATCTAGCTGTTTGTATTTCTTTATAAGCAGAAATAGAAAGATACCAATTCCAGAAATTTTCTCTTCCCATAGAACTTGGAAGGAGTTTTCACCGAAGCAGGGCATGTGCCTCAGCAGAAAGCTTGTAGAGATCCTGAAACATTTCCTCCTTCTGTCATTTGCAGGGAGGACAGTTAAACAATTATTGGCAGGGCAGAGGCAGTATAAATAGGTAATTTAGGGGGAAGTGTCACTTTAACCTGCTACTACTGCACAGGCATGCCAGCTGCCTCATCCCTCCCCTGCCACCCTTAGGTCACGCTTTTCCAGGAGTTTGTCCAGTCCCCCATCCCTCATCCCCTGTATCTTCATCAGTGTCCTCCTCATCATGTGCCCCACCCCCACCTCCCTCCCAGCCTTTGCTGCTGGGGAGACAGAAGCTCTTCCCCACGCTGCTCTTTGGGATCCCAACTTTGAGTTGCTTAATTCTAGCTCATACATCCAACTTCTCCACTGTGTCCCCTTGCCTTTGTCTAGCTCCTGTGTAACAGCAGCAGACCAGGTGTTTCAGGGCCATGATGCATCCGTCTAGCACAGCCAATTCCCCCTTCATGCTATATTCCGCCCCCCTGATATGAATTGCCTGGAGTCCTTACATGGTTGATGCTATTCTCTACTTCCTGAAGCCTCGTTTGGAATGATTTAGCCATGTCTATGGTGAAAGCTACCAGGCAGGCGGAGGGTGCTGGGTGTCAAGCTCTGGAAGGCAGACAGCACACCTGTTTGAACTTGGCCTGCCTAGTGACAGCACCTGTCATTGCACTACAGCCTTTCCCAGCCCAGGCAGCACCTCTCACTCTGCCCTAGGAGACTGAGAGTGGAACAACCCCAACCTGAGTGCAGTAATTTTTTTTATAAAATTATAACATGCACTTTTAAATAATACTTGTGTTTAAGGTAAAGAATAGTAGAACTTTAGTGCCTTTTTTTCTTTCTTAATACATTGAACCTGGAGGATCCCAGATGTTGGCCAATTGTTGCTTTTAGGGCAGGAGGAAAGGGGCACAGAAGAACTCGGGTGTGGCATCAAGTTTGGTGCAGCTGGACAGATTATTTAGCTGTGGTTGGAATGCCAGCCTAGCTGATTTAGTTGTTTAATGCTGATGTCAACAACAAAAATCAGTTACAGGAACGCCACCACAGTGTGCAAGGAGGCTTGGCTGTGTTCTGGAAATGACTGACAGTTTGCTGTAACCTGAGTTTCCTGATAGTCACCATGGCCTATGCTGGCTATTGCATCCTTAAGAGGAAGAAGCCTTCCAGCCTCCCAGTGTGTAGCACTGCTGACCCAGCTCTAGCCCAGAAGCTTCATGCAAAGGAAGCCTCATCTGGGCTTCCTGTTTGGGCTTCCTATCTGGGGCTGGCTTTTGTAGATTCGTTGTTGAGTGGCCATGCATTCTAATTGCTAGCCTTTGTATTTCTTCAGTGAGTCTTCATTGGCTCCTTCTTTCAAAAGATTAGCCATATTGTTATTGCTCAGAGATAAAAGATAGAAACAATATTGAAAATGAAACTTTATATTTTAATAGGAGAAAATGATAATGTATTTGTTTTGAAGCTGGCTCACCTTTTCAAGGGCTGATATTGTAGCTGTGCACAGACACTATTAATGTAAACTGGAAAGGGTCTAACTAACCCAGTGGTTCTCAACCTTTGGGTTGTTACCCATCCCACAGCATTAGGAAGGTTGAGAGCCACTGGTATAGAGCCTTGGCTTCTGACTTTGCTATTGGGAGCACTGTGCTTTTCAAGTCAGGCTGCAGAACCATGTACATCTTGATTTTATTTCCCTACTGACTGGTTTGTGGAAATTTCAAGATTTTTATACTGCAAGTATGTATGTAATGTTAATATACAGAGCAGAAATATGTTATTTAGCCAAATGTATAAGTATCTGGTTACTAAAATGTGAAGTTTTGGTGGAAATAGTCAAAGATTTGGTGACCCCTACTTTCACAACAAAAATAGCTTAGGCAAACAGTTTTCCTATAAGCTGGGAAAACTTCAGGCCACTAATTTATGGGTTTCATCTCCTTAGTTCTTAATAATATGCTTTTTTATCTGCCCCTCCCTTAGAATGACATAAAATTAAATAAAACTGCTGTTTATTAAGGGCCTTCCACTGATTCCTGTGGTAGGCTCTTTCACAGACATTGCATCATTAATCTTTGTTTTATGGCTTTTATTTTATTTTTAAACATTTATTATGATTGAGCAGTCCACATATGTGCACTGTATTTACGTAATTTCTACCCCACACTCCTCCTCCAACTCTCCTGTGCCCTTCCTTGATCAACTTCATTGATCTTTTCAGTGACCGCAGAAAGCCAGCCTGTAAAGTTCAGGGGCTGACTCTGGGTTACTCTGCTTGGAAGTGGGCACATAGGTCTGGCAGACAGCTGAGCCCAAGCATCTGGCAGAGGTCAACATTCATATTGCCAGAGAAGTCTGCAGAAACCTTAGCTCCTTTCCAACCGAAGCCCTGGGGAAGGCCCTGAAGAACTCAGTAGGCCTGTTCATCAGCCATGTTACCTCAACAGCCCCATGCCACTTCAAACAACCCCATGGATTTCATAAAAGATGGGTTTGTCCCTCCTAGAACTATGCCAGCAAAACTTTTGGGCTCCAAACTCCCAAATGAAATATAATTCAGTAACAGATTTCCAAAATCGACTGTGTACACATGCATGAACGTCCTGCAGTTCTTTGGACAATCCTAGCCCATTTATTTCTGTGTAACACGGAAATAATGGCAGTCCCAGAAGGGACAATGAATGGGTTAGCAGGTCCAGTGGCTGCTTGGGGACATGCAGGAAGCCTCATGTTTCCCAAGCATTTTCACTGGTGTTTTTGTGAGGGGTTCTCAGTCTGCAGGGGTTTTCCAGGGTGCACAGCCTCAGACCTTTGCTTGCACTATCTGCAGATGGGGCTGGGAGGAGGCTGGGTTCCTGCCTGTTGCTAGAAAGAAAAGCTGGAGTCATCTAAAGGTATGCACAGGGGAGCCTGAGAGAGCCCAAAGGAAAGTGGGAGCGACACAAGCTGAGCAGCGACAAAGTGGCCACCTTTTGTAAATTGTCCTGGTTGAAATCAGAGTGATTCAAGATGTGGTCAAGAGTCTAGGCTTTGGAGTCAAGAACTGGATATGTGTTTCCTCTGCTGCATATGGCTCGGTGACCTTAGCTACATTTCTTAAACACTGATTCCCATTCCAAGAATAGACAATAGCAGTACTGACTTCCTAGAGCAGTGGTTCCCAACCTTCCTAGTGCTGCAACCCTTTAGCACAGTTGTGCTGACCCCCATCCATGAAATTATTTTCATTGCTACTTCATAATAATTTTGCTACTGTTGTGAATCATAATGTAAATTTCTGATATGCGATCCCTGTGAAAGGGTTGTGCGACCCTAAGGCAACACACAGGTTGAGAACCACTGGCCTAGAGTATTATGGCTTGGCTTAAATGAAAAAAAAATACAAATGATATTGAATGATGCAGCTTGGCATGTGGTTGCTTAATAAATAAGCTTTGCTTCTAAGCAGGGAAATAAAGATGTTTTCATTAGAAACACGCATGTATAAAAGAGGCATCGGTATTCTCCAGTCATTACTGAATTTCCTCAGATAACTTTAGAATACCTGGACCCTGGTGTTCCCTTCCAGTCATTTAGATGTGCTCATATGTGGGAGTGTTTGGAATACAATTTAATTGTGAACTACAGGGGAGAATTACATTGCTTGAAAAGGCCTGAATAAAATAATTCAAATACCAGTAATGGTTGTGTATATCTGTAATCCCAGCACTTGGGAGGAAGAAGTAGGAAGTTTATAAATTCAAGGTCATCTTTGATGACATAGTTCAAGACCAAGGTGGGCTACGTGAGACCTTATGTCTTGATAAAGTAATAACTCAGAGGGCAACTGGGGAGAATATCTGTGCCAGTTTGGATTTTATATTGTCACCGAGGAACAGTTTGATGGATTTCAAAGACCATGGGTCCAGTAATCAGCATATACTGATTCCAAGTCAAAGTTATTTGGTTTTGCCATCTTTTATATCATTTTAAAATTAAAGCAGTTCAAACGAATCAGTTTTATAACTCTGTGTTCCCCCTCTCAGCTCTACGAACTGAATCCCATAATGTCAATGAGATAAAGATTCAATTTCAGACAGTTAGAAATTTCTAAGTTTCGGGCAATCACTAATTTGGAACAAGAATGTAAAAAGGAGAGCTTTATCATTCCCCGTCCCAGGGACTACTGTGATACCAGGAACGGGTCTGACAACACGAGTCCATCCGAGAGGTGGAAATGGGAACTTCCTGGACCCAGGTGGACTTGAAGGACCTGCCAGTGCCTTTCATTCATTGAATCTGGATTTAATTTGGAGATGTCAGCCATCACAGTCTCACATGTCACTGTGACACCAGGGCTTAGGGTCTGCAGCCCTTACCCCATCGTTTCCCAGTCTGTGACACTGGCCAAAGGCTCCTTGGTGTCCTCAATAATAACACGAGGATCAGGTGATGTCACCTAGTGTGAATTCAAGATGTCATTGATAGGTCCATTTTTTCCTCTAAGACTTCCCTTCAAGTCCTGCCTTTTGAGGACCCCAGATTACAGCGCGGTATTGCGGGTGCTATACCAACTCAGCTGCACATGCATTAGTTACTGCTGTACTTAGTCTTGGAACCAGGGTCCAAACAGCGGGTCTAGGGTGAGCAGGTAGTCAGAGGCCCACAGACCCACGCTGAATGAGTGTGGTAGGGGATGAGTGGCTGAATCTGAAGACATGCAGATGGCTGGGAGCACTGCTGTTCTGTGACTCGTGTGCTTCCCACATACGGTTTAAGTCCTGGCCACCACTTAGGGAATGCCCTCCTTCCACTTACAGTGAGAAATTGTGCTTACTGTGCTTCTCCACTTTTCACTCTTGGTTAGCAAGGTGTGCTTGTTTTTTCTGTAATGAGAATTTGTGGGTTAACTTCTATTTCCATTTCAGTCTAAGTAGCATTTTAGAAAATTGTAGTAGTTGAAAATTGTTTTAAAATTTTGTTCTTGACAGGCCTTAGATGCCAGTGTGTGTTCCCCTTCGATTTTTAAATAGCTGGAGCATGATCCCCAAAGTGATTTTCTGGAAGGAACATGACAGCTGGTGCGTTAGCTGGGAGTCAGGTACAAGTACCTAGGGAGATCATTTTCCCATTACAGGGATTTTTCCTTGAGGGCATTTTCCAGGTGTTTTATATCCAACCCTCCTTTTCTNATCAACTCAGCATCCTTTGTCTTTTATCCCGTAATAAATGCTGGTCTGATTAACATGGGGAGAAACTGAGATGCCAACCACAGTGCTATTTGAGATGATGGCAAATATTCTCCTTAGCTGTCTGTTGCTGTGGTGGACCTCTCTCAGGTGACAGGAATGGAGTGTCTTATGTCCTCACTTCCATTGTTTCTTAGTTACTGCAATAACAGGGTCACTCGATGCCCTGCAGTGTGTCTGGTAACAGAGTGTCAGCCACTCATCTATTGGAGACTGAATTATTTATGTTTAAGGTATTTCCTTTTCTAAGTTGATGAATAAGAACTAACTGGATGAGTTTAGTTTGTATTTTGCAGCATTGCTGCCATTTAGGCCACAGTAGAACCCTCAGAATGAAACCATGGCTTAGCAGAAGTGTTCTGAGTAAATATTGTAGCTGTTATTTTTTTTAACTAATAGTCCAGTAAACTTTGTAGTGTCCTTAAATAAATATGAATGGAAGGTCAGTTTCCTTTCCTCAATCATTACTATTGTGCCTTCTTTATTTTAATGATTTACACATATTTTTATTGCAGCATTAATAATGATTTTGCACCTACACATAAAATCTCATTGAGTTAAAATTAGTTTGTGGATGTTTTCTGTTTCATACAATTTTGGTTTAAATTACAACTATATACATCCAATGCTGTTTCCTTCATTTATTTTAAGTTTTGTAATAAACTTTATTTTCTGTGGAAGTCATGGTCATTTCTCCTTGAATATAATTTACTTAAATATTTTTATTTATCCGTGACAATTTTGTACTCATTTGATCATATTTACCCCATCCCTACCTGCTAGTCCCACTAAAATCCCCAATATTGCCCCTTCCACTTTTCTATCCTCTCCTTTTTATTTATTATGCAGTGTCCTGCCTGCATGTGTCCCTGCTGGCCAGAAGAGGGCACCAGAGCTCATTACTGATCGTTGTTGGGAATTGAACTCAGGACCTCTGGAAGAACAACCAGTGCTCTTAACCTCTGAACCATCTCTCAGCTGCTCCTTTTATTTTATTATTATTATTATTGTCTTAATCCACCAGGTGTTGCCTGCTGGAGTGTTTCCTGACCTTGGGAAGGTTTTGTGCAGGTTGCCCTAGTTGCAATTGGTTCCGACATGTCCTGCAGTATAAGGAGGTGATATTGTGGAACTTTATTCCCGCTTCTCCAGCTCTTACAGTATTCCTACCCGCTCTCGGGAGATGGTCCTTGAACTGTGGAAGTAGGAGGTTCGTACAAATTTATCCACAGCTGAACACCCACGGCTACTTCCTCTCAACACTTGGAGCAGTTAGGAACATCTGCATTCAACATTGCCCACTGCACAAAGAAACTGACCAAACGTGAGAGCAACACAGATGTATGGCTTTAAGCAAAAATGTTTACAAGGCAGATTGATAGTACATTCATTCCCTGACATGTCGCCTGACTTCATCAGCTTCTTCATGGAATCTTTATATAAACTTCAAGGACACCATAACTTATAATTTTTGTATTCATCAAAATTACTGCTGTCCCAGCAGTGATTTCTCCTTATTAGCACCAATCCTTTTAACAGTTACAGCTACCCACTCCATACCTGTCTTGTCCTCAGCCTCCTAAGCACCCACATTCCTTCGCCAAACTGCATGTTCTAATAGCTGTCCATGTTAGGGTTTTGCTGCTGTGATGAAACACCATGACTGAGCAACTTGGGAAGGAAAGGGTTTACTTAGCTTACAGTTCCACATCACTGTTCGTCATCAAAGGAAGCCAAGGCAGGAACTCAAACAAGGCAGAACCAGGAGGCAGCAGATGAAGGAAGAGTGATGCTTTATTGACTTATTCTTCGTGACTTTCTCATTCTGCTCTCTTATAGAACCAGACCGCCAGCCCAGGGGTGACACCACCCAGTGAGCTGGTCCTTTCCCCATCAATCTCTAAGAAAATGCTCTACAGGCTTGCCTGTAGCCAGATCTTATGGAGGCATTTTCTCAATGGAGGTTCCCTCCTCCCAGAGGATTCCAGCCTGTGTCATTGACATAAAACTGGCAGCACAGCACCCTTCTGTTCTGTTACCTGCTCTTACTGTAATCTGGTCAGGAAGAATGAACAGAAACCATCCTATGGCTAAGCTATGTTGTCTTGAAATTTTCTCTGCTAAATAGATTAGTCCATTGGTTTGAAATTCAGCCTCACTCAATTTTTCTAGACACAGGCAGAATGCAGTCAGATTTGTTTGTTTATGTCAGAACACGAATGGCCCCCATTTCAATTCTTGATAGAGTCCTTGTTACCCTGTGAAACTACAAGAGCATGGGCTTTAATAGCTGCATTCTCCCTGCCAGCATTCTGGTCTTTCAAAGGCCCACTAAATCTGCCTATTAAGCGGTTCTTAATATCACTAGGGAGTGTCTAGCTTGCAGATCCAAACTGTTCCACAAACCATTTCCAAAGATCTAAGACCCACCAGGTCAGTTTTCTCAGAGCAATATTTCATGCTACCATTTTTTTATTGATCTTCCTCCTAATTCTCCCCATAACAACCCTCTTCTGCCTCTCCCCAACTTTGTGCACTCTTGGAAAAAAAACTATAATCCAGTCAGTGCTGCACATACATACTCCTGGGCGTGGGTGACCTAACAAGGGTCACACCTTCAGAGAAAGCTGTTTCCCAGAAGCCAGTAACTGTGGGTAAAATTCTCTGTTGTGGGTAGAGGCTTGTGAGCGTTCCCTGTCTGGGCTAGAATACTGAGGGGCTTGTGGGTAAAATTCTCTGTTGTGGGTAGAGGCTTGTGAGCGCTCCCTGTCTGGACTAGAATACTGAGGGGCTTGATCTAGGGCGGATAACAACAGATGTCCTGAGTTCAAGTGTGCAGTGGTTGGTTCTATTATCCAGAGGACACGTTCACTGTGGTCCTCTCCAGCAGCTCCGAGGTGGTTTTCTGGTTCCAGTTTAAGACACAAGACTACCTTGGGCTCTGTGTTCTTTCTGGTAAGAACCAGTGGTTGTAATAGTTCACAGAATGTGGTTGTCACCATGGCAACCACTTCCGAAGTGGAGTTAGATTTTAGACCATTCTTCTCAGGGTGTGGGGAGGAAGAAGAGACTAATTCATCTCTCCTTGAATCCCTGGTGACTTTTATGACATGCTTCACTGGTAGACAGCAGTGAGGAAGGATTCTGGGAACTAGGACTATGTGGGTCCTTCAATCCCTGAGGTATCAGATTGTGAACATTCAGGCAATTTCTTATTGGATTCCTGAAGCAAACAGTCACAAGCACAATAAAATTGCTATTGTAAAAGCCACCAACTTCTAGGGTTAATTGTTACCTGTTGTGCGGTGTCACATAAGTACACTTCATATGCTATTTAACTCTCAAAATAACCTTATGAGTGATGTCCTGTTATGCCATTTCTATGGCAATGAACTTGACCCAAAGGTGTTAATTTGCCCAAATGACTAACTAGTCAGGGTGATGGGACTTGAGTCAAGGTCTGCCCACTGTAGCTCACATCAAACTTTTGAGATAAACTGCTAATTAATTTTATTATTTGGGTTTCAGTTTACATGAACACACAAATTTGTCAGCTGAATGTATTAGGTCGCTAGTTTTTCAGAAGTTACATTGGCTCCTTTTAGTCTTAGGCTCATTATGTTTTATAAGCAGTTGAGAAATTCTGGAGACACCTAGAAAGTAGCCTGTTCCCCTGGTACTAATGGAGTGCTCACTGCTCTCTATCAACCAGTCAGATCACCGAGGAACACACAGAGACGTTTTAAGTAATAAGAAATAAAACAGAAGCCACACATTGCAAAACTGTTTCCCAGAATGTTAAAAACAAGCCACACCAAGCCTTGGCCTGCAAGGCTGCCTACCCTCAAAAGATCTGCATTTGCAAGGCAAGCTTTTAGCACCAGCTCCTTCACCTTTTGTTTAAGACAAACCCTGTCATTTAGAGGTGTGACTTTTGGCTATTCCACCTTCCCTCCTTTTCTCAAATTATGATGTCTCCACCCAGACCTAACCCATTCCACCTGTTCTAAGTCCACACTATGACAAACCTTCAAACCCTAGAGACCTTAGTATGGGATGCACCCTTTTCCTCGTGAATGTGTTCCCATGCCCCAGGGAGTGAATACACCTGATCCTGTTTTGATCACAGCTGCCTTTAGTCATATTTGGTGGGTGGAATTTAATGGCAGGGGAAAGAAAGGCATAGCTCAGGACAGAGAAAGTTAAATGAGACATTCCACTAAAGGCATGCCTACTTTTTCCGGGCATACTTTTTCATAGTTCTGAGGCTATGGACCACAATGGTTTTCTCCCTAGGCGTCTCTCCAGACTGCCAATGGCTGCCTCCCCACTATGTTCTCATATGTCTCTTCCCTGAGAATGCACACCTCTCCATCTTTGTGTGTCCACATTTCCCTTTCTTTTGAGAAAAGCAGTAAACTTCATTAGAACTCACCACAATGGCTTCTACTAAACTGTCTTTTCCAACTCTGTTTCCAAACATCGAGGTTAGCATTTCAAATGCCATGGGGACACAAGGAGGGCACAGTTCTGTCCTGAGCAAGGTCTGCAGACCATTGAGGCTGTTTCTCGTGAGTATGCTGACTTGGGTTTGCGAGTAGCAAACAATTCTATTTCATTCCTTGATGTTCTCTCTAATTCTGGTTAAGCCGGTGAGTGTGCAGTAAACATTGGTTAAGCCTTTCTTTGCCAGATGGAGGGCATGAGCAGCACAGCAGGTGAAAGGACATGACAGCTTCTAGGGATGGTGGGGGAGACCGTTTATTGTAGATAATACAATATTGAGAGAATACAGTCAGAGGCATCTGGAAGGGTTCAGACTGAACCAGGCCATGAGAGGAGAGAGTTGGAGGCAGGGAGTGAGAGGAGAAGAGAGAGGGAGCCAAGAGATCACCTGGGAACCAAGAAAGGACACAGCTAAAATGGCTGAGTTATACAGGAGTCAGAGAACATGGGGGAAAGGAACTGAGGCTAGACGGCTGGAGAGGCTTAGGGTAGGGCACCCGCCTGTGCGTCAGCCAGGATGACGCTGTAACAGGTGTTGGTGATTTTGAGCGCCTGGTCGCAGAGTCTGCTTTCATAGGTTAAACAGGCACATCCATTAGTCATTTGTCCTGGTCTGAGACTTAGCATTAAATTTCTTGGGAGAATTCCATAAGAATAGTAGCAGTTTTTTTTTCCACTGTGACACACGTGGATAAGACTCTCCAGTAAAGCATCCCCATAGTCGATTCTTGTCACCTCACTTATTTCTAAGCAATCTCCCTCTACCCATGAAGCAGATTAAATGGAGGTGATGTTTTCATAAGGCTCTGGAGATCAAGCTAATTCATATAAAATATAAAATAATTTCAGTAAATTCTTTGGATATTTACAATTTAGCAATTTGTTGCCTAGATATTCTCACATCCTCCAGTTTGGGGTTATTTCTCTAGATCCTTCAGAATTGTTCCAACATGAATCCCATGTGCTCTGGGAGTCCACTCTTTTTTCCCCAGTACTCCTGGAGAGCTTGAGAAATTCATATTTCTTCAGATCACAATTTGCTTTAATCTCCTGCTCCTTCTGAATCTTCATCCTGGACCAGGAGGCTCCTGATCTTCCCTCCACATCGTTATGGCATATGTGGTCTCATTGTCTCCAAATGCCTCCAACAGCAGTTGTTTTTGGCCGATTTCACCAAAGGTGTATTTCCTTTGTGGCTTCTGGCAGTGTTTCAGGGCACTCCGTGTCCAAGCTCTCCTTATGCATCATCTCCAGCTGCTCTCCCTGAGGTGTCTTTTCCCATCCTCTAATTGTTAGAAACACCCTGCACATTTCTAAATGCACACAGTGTGTGTTCAAATCCTCATCGAGGCTTCTCTTGACCACAAGTGCCTCTTCTGTCACCATCTCAGGTTCCCAGGTCCAGTCCATCACCAGTTTGTTCCTGGAGTCTTTCTCTGGAAGCTGCCTCCTTCTTAGCACCAGCCTGTCCATGCCACATCACAACCTAGCTGTCCTTTGATGGATAACAGTGTCCCTGTATACCCTCCGCTGGATTGTCCCTGGGCCCTTTGGACTCTCACCTGACAGATGCTCATTTTTTTTTATCAGTATAACAAGAAAATTCCTTTAAAGGACTCTGTTCTTTCTGGCCTCTACCCTCCCTTCTAGCCAGTGACACACTACTCTTCCTCTGCCCTAGCAACAGATAGCATTATTTTACTCCTTGTAAAATAATGTATCCGTGCTTCTAATTGTAAAGGTATTACCCACCACCCATTCATCCTGCTTGGAACCATTCTTGTCTTTGCTACATGTATGCCTATTAATCCTCATGTCCACTGATGCCTGGTGTGGAGGCTCCCAGTGCTCACCCATAGTATTATATCTTTATCTGTCTCTGCTTGTGGAGATCACTATGGTTAAAGTCATTACTATATCCATCTGAGTCCCAGTCACACCACTTGCTATTTCTATTGACTTTGGGTAATTTTTTTTTAACATGCTCTGTCCTTAAAAGTTCTCTGTAGCACAAGTTCTAACAGGTCTTAATAATAAAAGCCCAGAATCAGATATAGGAGAAAATGCTGAGATATCAGAGAGATGAAGGATCAAACCACAGCCACCATACCTACTCAACTTCCCAGCGGAAGAGACTGAGTTCCTGTCTCCTCCCGTCTTATCACTTCCTCTCTCCACCCAGCCACATCACTTCCTGTCTGTCTGTACAAACCTCCAGACCTCTATGGTTAGCTAGTGGCTAGCTCTGTCCTCTGATTGGCAGGCAAGATTTATTTGTACAAACATATCATCACAGTTCTTAGCGCTAAAATAGAAATATTGATAAAGATAATGCTGACAGTTTTATAAGTATTAAGTTTTTCTGGCCAGACAAACCTCTCCACTGAAGCAATAATCCAAATCAAATCAGACCAAATTAAAAGGAGCTGAGGCTTAATGGATGCCAGCACCCCCCTACCCCCAGGGGGGGACACAGAGAGGGAAAAGGGGAGACCACTTGTTCCTTCTCTGGGGGCAGTTTAAATAGCCAGTGGGAATGGTCTTGACCCTCTCTGGGGAGGGGTCACCATTTGCTGGGCTTTCTCATAGGTGGAGTTTGGACTGAGATAACTTCCAGGGGAAGTGACTTGGAACTTTCCACCCAACATTCCAGACTCCTTGTAGATATGGATGCCAGGGGGCTGGAGTGGTGCTTCCAACCAAACATTCCAAACTCTTTGGATAAAGGGGGCACCAGCTCAAGTCTGGCCACTTCCTGCAGGTAGGGGCAATGTGGAAGAGGGGAGAACTGAGAGTTGGTGGGCTCATGTTCAGCGAGAGATGTGGCTGGAGAGGCATCTGGTTTACAGCCATCCTGGAGACCTCAGGCAGCTGTTCCTTGAGGGAGATGAGAAGGCAGGTGGCTAGGAGAAAAATATATTGTTATGATTGGCCCTATGAATGGGGCTAGCCATGGGAAGGGTCATTAACTGCCAGAAAGAATGGGATAAAGTAGTGTCCTGGACAGGAGAGGCACAGGTGAATAAGTGAGACATGAGAGTAGATATGTTTTTTTAAAACCAGATTTTTTTTTTCGAGACAGGGTTTCTCTGTAGCCTTGGAACCTGTCCTGGAACTACCCCTTATAGATCAGGCTGACCTCAAACTCACAGAGATCCGCCTACCTCTGCCTCCCAGGTGCTGGGATTAAAG
>LOJH01014754.1:7193-30244 GCA_001685095.1 Ellobius talpinus
GAGAGAGAGAGAGAGAGAGAGAGAGAAGGTTTCTCTCTATAACAATTCTGACTGTCTTAGAACTCCTTCTATAGATCAGGCTGGCCTCACACTCACAAAGATCCACCTGCCTCTGCCTTCTGAGTGTTGTGATTACAGGTGTGTGCCATTACCATCCAGCTTGTTTTGTTTAAATTCATTTAAAAAATTTTTCTGGTTTTCTTTATTTTACGTGTTTGAGTGTTTTGCTTACATATATACCTTCTCATTTGTACCTGGTGCATGAGCCTGTTAGAAGAAAGATTCATGAGTCTGGAGTTACAGATGGTTGTGAGCTACCTTGTGGGTGCTGAGAATCGGAAGCAGAAGGATCAGGAGTTCAAGGCCAGCCTTCATTACACGGGCAAAAACAACACCAAGACAAAAGTGTCACATAGTGCCAAAGTTGTTGGTTTTATAATGAAATAAGTTCGTGGTGAAGATTCAGCACTACCATGTGCCAGCTGTGTAGTTTGTTCTTGTGGTTTTTTTTTTTTTCTTATCTTTATATGTAGATAGTATTAGGGTATGCTGTGTGCCAGACCCGGATTAAGTGTTGCAGCATTAACAAATAATTCAGGTAAATATATTTAGTTGTAGTAAATGCTTAACACAGTGCTGACCCCCATTGTAAGTTGAGATGGTATTTCAGGGATGGTAAGTTAAACTTGTAACAAGGTAGGATTAATTGCCCCCTTTCATATAGAAAGGAAAGTAAGGAAGATACTACCTTTACTTGGATGGCTGTCACGCGTGCATGAGAGAACATGTGAATGTTTGTGTGTGTCCCCATCCGTGTCCATGTGTCCAGGAAAGATGGTTCAGGAGTCTTCACCCCAACTATGTACACAGATAGTGAGGCTGAAACACTCTCTATTTACTAGTAATGGTTCTTAAGGCCCCAGTAGGTGACCTTTCTCATTTCCTCCTATTCCTCTGCTCAGACGCAGTAGTTAACCCGTTTCTCCTTCAGCATCCAGTCAGAGGTGTCCTTTGAGGGAGCCTATGGGAACCTTAAGAGGCTATATGACAAGGCAGCCAAAATGTACCATCAGCTGAAGAAGTCTGAGACCAGGAAGCTCTCCCCTAGCAAAAAGCGGTAAGTGGGGTCTGTGGGGAGGAGGACATTTTGCAGTGACTATAGTGGAACCACAGGGACTGTAGAGCCATTCAGCATGTACTCTGGGTTCCTCTCATTCCAGATGTAAAGACATTAAGAGGTTGTTGGTAAACTTCATGTACCTACAAAGCCTGTTACAGCCCAAAAGTAGGTGAGTAGAAGTGAGTGTGAGCAGGAATGGTGTCAGGCAAGCTCTTGCCTTGACTGCTTCTTATATTTGCTGAACTATGGTTTCTGTGGGAAAGGCTCACCAGTTGGCTCATCTTTGGTTTCCCTCACTATTGTGTCTGGGCCCATCCTGACTGACACATAGTGAGTGCTTACTAGATGCTGAAGTAGTGGCTAAGTGACTGAATAGACACCCACATCCTTTCCTGTGGGTATTTTATTAACCCTGTTTTCACGCTGAGTCTGAAATACCCTCAATCATTGTTTTGTTTGTTGTTTTTATCAATTAAAGCAGGACCTTGTTCATACTAGGCAACTTCGGTTTTATTTTCTTGATATACATTGGTCTGTGTTTGTGGTGTCGTTCCCCCACATCCCCCAGTCCCCACAGTCTCTAAGTTTCTATAGGATTCTTCAGTGTTCCCCCCCTTTTTTTTTCTTTTGAAACAGGTCTACTGTGTAACCCTTGCTGGCCTGACACTGTGTAGCTATGTGGATCAGGCTGGCCTTTAATTCACAGAAGTCTGCTTGCCTCTGCTTCCCAAGTATTGGGATTAAAGGCGTGTGTAGCTGACCTATTTGTTTGTTTGTTTATTTCTGTGCTAGGGGTTGAGCCCAGGGCCTTATGCATGCCTGGCAAACACTTTACCCTTGAACCGCATCCCTAGACTCTTTGACTTGTCAGTTCTTTGCCACCCCCACCCCATCAGTGACATTCCTTGTTCTTCCTGCCTTGCCATAGCTCCATGGACTCAGAACTGACCTCACTTTGCCAGTCTGTCCTAGAGGATTTCAACCTCTGCCTCTTCTACCTACCTTCCTCTCCCAACCTTGGCCTAACGAACGAGGAAGAGGAAGAGTGTGAAAGTGGATATGCTTACCTCCCTGACCTCCTCATCTTTCAGATGGCCATTATCTGCCTTATGGGTGTGCACAGTTTAAAGAGAGCAGGTACTCTTTATCATGTCCCTCTGCTCCCCACTGTCCTGTTGCCAGTATAACAAGACTTCCTTCCAGCCTATGTCACTGCCAGGTGTGTAGAGTGAAGGCCAAGGAAGTCTACTGATGGCACCTCCTGTAAAGGAGCAGAGGCAGCTTTGGGTTCTTACTTCTCTCCTAAATCCCCTCCATAGACAGCTGTACATTCTTCAGGGTCCAGTCCTTGGTATCAGAGCACTTAAAACAGCCTGAAAACCTTTCTGGAGAGGCATTGCTAGGTGCCAAAACTCTTGGGTTACCAGGAACAGTCTCAAAGCTCAAGAGAGGTAAGCTAGGACAAGAAGATACACCTAAATGAAAAGGTGGGGGGTGAGCTGCTACAGTCTAGTTTGTGAGAAGGTGGGTACTATTCAAGAGACTTGAGAAACCTTTTTTTTTTAAATCAAGAACCAGCTTTGAGGAGTAATTGGGTCATTGGATGAGTTGAGAGCAGGTAAGACAAGTTGAAATTGATGGTGCTTACTTCTTCTGTTCTGGTTTTAGGATCCAAGCAGTACAGTGCAGCCATTGCTTTCACCCTTGCCCTCTTCTCCCACCTCATTAACCATGTCAACATACGGCTGCAGGCGGAGCTGGAAGAGGGCGAGAACCCTGTCTCGGCTTTTCAGAGTGATGGCACAGGTTTGAGGCTGGGGGGGCTATGACTGGAAAGTTTGCATGAGACGGGATAAGGAGGAAATTACGCATGTAGTGAGAGCTCAGTGTGAGAAGGCACGTCCAGCTGACAGGCCTCGGTGTTTCAGTTCATCTCCCTGACTTTCCCCTGTATGCAGATGAACCAGAATCAAAAGAACTACTAGAAAAAGAGGAACCAGAGCCTGAGCCTCCCATTGTGATGCCCCAAAGTGATGAGGGTAGAAAGAGCCGTAAACATTCCCGACTCTCTTGTCTCCGTCGCCGCCGCCGCCACCATCCTCCTAAAGCTGGTGATGACAGTGACCTAAGTGAAGGTTTTGAATCAGACTCAAGCCATGACTCTGCCCAGGCCAGTGACGGCTCCGACAGTGGCTCTGATAAGAGTCTAGAAGGCAGGGGCACCGCTTTTGATGCAGAGACAGACTCAGAAATGAACAGCCAAGAGTCCCGGTCAGACCTGGAAGATATGGAGGATGAAGAGGGAACAAGGTCTCCAGCTCTGGAGCCTCCTCAGACTAGGTCAGAGGTTCCTGATGCCCTCAATGGCCCTCTGGGCCCCAGTGATGCTAGCAATCTGCAGGCCATGTCCACCCAGATGTTCCAGACCAAGCGCTGCTTCCGACTGGCCCCCACTTTCAGCAACCTGCTCCTGCAGCCCACCACGGAACCCAACAGTGTGGACAGTCACAGGTCTTGTGTCAATGGAGATGTGGACAAGCCTTTAGAGCCAGGTACCTGAGCCTCTACCTCCTGCTTGGGTGCACATTGGGAGATCCCTTGGTGCTCTGCTGTCAGGAATCATTTCTAGCATTCAGCACAGTGCTGTCTTGCTGCTTTTTCACCACACTGCCCTGTGGCTTTGGGCCCTTCTCTCCTCCTGTTGGTGGTTGGATTTCCTTCCCTCATGGTATCCAGCTCTGCCTAGGTTCCCCAAAGCTGAACACAGTGTTCTTGTCAGAGCAGTACTGAGTGACGCTCGAGTGTCATCATCGTAGAGGGAGCAATCTTCAGCAGCATTCCTGGAGCCTCTTCTGTGTCAAGCACTAGGCTAGGCCATTTTAGAGTATTGTCCTTTCTTCTGCTACTACTGTGTAGGCAACCCAGGAGCTCATGCATGCTGACCATGTGTTAACCACAGAGCAGCATCCCCAGTGGTTAGGGTTCTGTCTTGCCTAGCTTAGCAACCTGCAGTGGAAGAGCTGCCAGCCCTGTTCTAAATGCTGTCTTTAACCTCCAGACTTTGTACAGATTGCCCCGTTTGTCTGAAGCATGCAGAAGCATGGCCTTTCTTGCCCTAATAAGCCCCACTACTTGTTGTTTGTTTTTTTGATCGGTTGGTTGGTTTTGGTGTGTGTGTGTGTGTTTTGTTTGTTTTTGTTTTTGAGGCGGTTTCTCTGTGTAGGCCAGGCTGTCCTCAAACTCAGAGATCCACCTGCCCCTGCCTCCTGAGTGCTGGGATTAAAGGCATGTGCCACCACTGCCCAGAAGGTTGTTTTTTTAAAAAGCTACTGTATCTGGGATTTGCTTGAGGCCAGTGACATCTTCTCCTTGTGGGTAACCTCTACCATCTGCTCTACTGCAGCCTCTACCCTCTCCTATCTGGTGAGACCTCACTGGCGTACTTGTCTTGAGATAAACTGAGCTTTGGGAGAACTAAGTAATGTCTTCTCTGTTTGTGTTCCTAGTGGCTAACACAGTCGAGCTGTGGGTGGAACTTTTTGTTCATGGGGTACAATTTTTAAGACTTAAGAAATTTTAAATGAATACAGGTATCATGATACACTCCCTTAATCCCAGCACAAAGCTCTTGGTTTAAAAGTTAGTGGGCCCGGAACAATGGGGCAGGGATCTGACAGTAAGAGAGAATCAGAACTTAGACTCTAGGTGGGTGGAATGGGTGGGTAACACTCCCTGAAAGTACAGAAGCCCATTGCTAAATGCTGTTCACTGCTTACCCCAGTTTTCTCTCCTTTGTCCCACCCCAGCCTCTGAGGATGGCTCTGAGTCAGAGGGGAGTGAGTCCAGCAGCCGCTCCTGTCGCAATGAGCGCAGCCTTCAGGAGAAGCTGCAGGCCCTGATGGCTGAGGGCCTCCTTCCTGCTGTGAAGGTCTTCCTAGACTGGCTGCGGACCAACCCTGACCTCATCATCGTCTGTGCGCAGGTGTTTACAACCACATTCTACATTTTCAGGTTCTACAAGGTTGGAAGGGTGATGAGATAAGAAGGGGCCTGGTGGTCTGTCAAGAACTTGATTGGCCTGGCCAGAGTAGGCATGATCTTTTCCCACAAAGAACCTATGTCCAGGGGACAGAGAGGAAGCTGCTAATTCTGCTTTATTTCCCCAAAGTTGGCTTAATAGCTGACATTCTGGGTAATGTTGGGAACCAGACTCAGTAAACATGAAAGAATACAGAGGAAAGAAAGATAGCAAAGGTTGGGTGGTGGTGGTGGTGCACTCGGGAGGCAGAGGCAGGCGGATCTCTGAGTCCAAAGCCAGCCTGGTCTACAGAGTGAGTTCCAGGGCAGACAGGACTGTTATAGAGAGAAACCCTGTCTCGACCCCCCTCTCCCCAAACAAAACAGACAATAAACAAAAATACAATAGGGGATAGCAACAGAGATGGGAAATTGGGACAAAGTTGAGCCTTTCCAGGCAGGGACTGTGGCTTAGGAGAGGCTCTCTTAGGAGCCAGTCTGGTGAGTCCGCCATGGGGTTGGGTGGCCCACGCCTGCACTGCCTTGGAGTCAGGGCCTCAGTCTTGAGCTCGTGGCAGCTAGTGTCGAGTGTTGTGCTCTTGTTTACTGTGAGAAGCCCTGTCCCCTTCCTGTGGGATAGATAGGAGCACTCAGCTCATGGCTCTTACTTCACCCTTTCTCAGTCCAGAAAGCCCCTCCAGGTCCAATTCCCAAGTCCTCCATGAACTTCTTCTTGTTAATCTGCCTAACAAGTCCCTCTGAGTCTCATAACACAAGGACCTGGGTGTGATACCTGCTTTGCTTTTCTGTATTGTTTCTGGCTGGAAGTATCCCTTTTCTCTCCAGAGCTCTCAAAGTTTGTGGAACCGCCTGTCTGTGTTGCTGAATCTGTTGCCAGCAGCTGGTGAACTCCAGGATTCTGGTGAGTGGACCCTTCGACTATTCTCCTCTCCTACTGGCCCCTTCAGACCTGGTTGGTCCCCTCCTGTAACAGATTTTCGGAGAAGGAGCCTCCCTAGCACAGAGCAGTCAGTACAGTTTTCACACCAACACTGCTCCTACCGGTCTCGTGGTTCTGTGTGTGAGGAGGTCAGAGCAGAGAGGAGTCTGAAGGCCAGGCTTGTCATTGTCATCACTATGTTACCTGCAGGCATTGAGGATTGATATCCAACATTGATCAGTTCATCCCCTTTACCCTTCCAATTAGAAACTCCCACTGTTCTTTCTCTTGAGACTAACCAAGAGCTTGCCATTTTCCCGGAATCGTTCTCCTCTCTGTTGAGGAGACTTTTCAGGCTGACTGTCATCGTTTGCCTGCCTGCTTGGCCCCATGTCTGTCTCTGCCTTCTGCTTCCATCCACCGTTTGTCTGTCTCATCAGCTTGGTAATTCTCTATAGGAGGTTTGTATTTCCTGTGAGGTTATTCTCCAGAGCAGTGGTCTGATAGTCTCCTTCTGCCTAGGCCTGGCCCTATGTCCTGAAGTCCAGAGTCTCCTTGAAGGCTGTGAACTGCCTGACCTCCCTGCTGGCCTGCTGCTCCCAGAGGATATGGCACTGCGAAACCTACCTCCTCTCCGGACTGCTCATAGACGCTTTAACTTTGATGCAGATCGGCCCCTGCTCAGTGCTTTAGAGGAGGTAAGGAACTTGCTTCCTACCACGAGTGCCAAGTGTTCATCATATGTGGCAGCAAATCAGGGTTTCTTGGCTGGGGCAGAATACCCACATGCAGACAGGGAGCATCCTTCAGGCTGCAGACTTACCTTGACAGGTGTCTTTCCAAACATGCACTACTACTAGTATTTCATTTTCATTTCTCCTCCTTGTGCTGAAGATGGAGAAAGTTAATCAGGACTTGGAATTTTTCTGCTTCTGTGGACCAGCCCAGGACTGAACTGGCAGACAGAAAGCACATACGGTCCATTTTGGTCAGCAGTTTTCTCCCTTGAGTCTATCACCACATAGGCCATCTGGGGGCAGCAAAGGAAAGCCAAGCCAACAGACTACCAAGTTTCCTCCACAACCAGAGAAGTGCGACTTATTTTCATATTTTAGGGTAGGCCAGATTTTTATCTGAAGGGCACGAGGAAGGGTTTTACTCACAAAAAAGAAAAAAAAATTGAGAAGTGTGAACCTAGCGTGTCTCTCTTTACACGTGAGACGCTGAGAGTCTGAAGAGAGATGGCTTTAGAATCTGTTTCCTCACTCCTGGACTGCTGCCTTTTTCTTTCTTTTTTTGTCCTCTTTTTGCAGTACTGGAGATCAAACCCATGGCCATACACCTGCTGGGCAGTCATTGTACCACTGAGCTACACTGAGCACCACTCTCTCTTGCTTTCTCTTTATCCTAAGACCTGGCTCTCTGATCACCCCACAAGGCTCTTTGACCTGCTAGTTAGCACTTAGTGGGTCTGCATCTTGGTGCCCTTCCCCATGCTACAGACCATATGCCTTTCCAAGGAGACTTATGCTGAGAGGTGGCTGGTGTAGCCAGGTGGCAGGAGGGTGAGAGTGAGGGCTGTTGGTGCTGCTGAGAGTGCCTGTCAGATTAACTGGGTCTCTGTTCTCCCGCAGTCAGTGGTGCGCATCTGCTACATCCGCAGTTTCGGGCACTTTGTGGCTAGATTACAAGGCAGCATCCTACAGTTCAATCCCGAGGTCGGCATCTTCGTCAGCATTGCTCAGTCTGAGCAAGAGAGCCTGCTGCAGCAGGCTCAGGCCCAGTTTCGTATGGTGAGTCAGCCTTCCCTTCCCTGGGAACTCTTTCCCTTGGGCTTCCTGAAGAACCAGAGGAAGGGGATCAGCTGCATGAGTAGTTCTTATTTGAAGAACTAGGAAGCCAGGTCAGAGGCCCAGCAAGGCCTGAGGGGTGGAATTGCTAGGCAGGGCGTGAGAGACACTTTGAGTAGAGGCAGTATGGCTCAGGACCTCTCCTCAGACTGAGTTAGTCTTGAGACCATCTCTGTCATCACTGAATTGAAATAGACAAGTCACCGAACCTTGCTTGGCTAGCCTTCTGTCACTTACAGGAATCCATAGAATTAGCTATGGGTAGGTGAGGAGATGGAATGATGGTACCTATTGTCCTGGAGGAGGGATGCTTAGCAGGTGTTCCCACACTTTCCTTTCACCAGATTTAAGACTGGGGTATGGAACAGAATGTGGGGTCTCAACATGGAGGAACTCTCCTGTTCCAGACATAGTCCCATCCAGAGAGCAAGCAGTGGCCTGTGTGCTCAGCACAAGCACTGAGAATTTGCTGTACGACATGCTTGTCAGCATTTTAGACACAGAAGCAAACATACAGTCTCCACTTCTGGGTCATCCGCTCTGAACATTAGTGTCCTTCCTGACACTAGTACCTTTGTAGTGCTGGAATGAGCCATTGTGTGTCAGGCATGGGAGCCTTGGGGCCTTCATCCCAAGCCCTAACCCCTGATGCTCTTCCTTTCTCCCAGCCCTCTGAGCCCCATTGCTGTGGACATTTTGACAGGCTGAAAAGGGGAGCATGTTCCCCCAGAAACTCCCTGCTGCCGTATGAACAAGCACATTGTGTTAAAACAAGCTTTTGTGTTAAGGCTTTTATTGTTGGTATGTACAGGAAGACATGAGGGCGAGGTTACAAAAATAGGGAAGTTACACAGCTTTAAAACAAAACTGTTAGAATTTCTGCAGGCGTTTTCTCAAACTCACAGCTCCAAAGCAATAAGGACGGGGCCAGTGAGTACCCTCTCATGTGGTTCTGGGTGCTGCAGGCCACCCTATTTCCTGCTCTGCCTAGGTCCCTGATTACGGCAAGCCTGCCATCTCTAAGCATACTGAGCACTCTGTGTGCTTAGTCTGTTTTGCGAGTGCCCTATCATTTCACCCTCAGTCTTCCTGTAGCTTGGGTGCCTATGTCTTCCTTTTATGTCTGAGAAACTAAGGACAGTTCTAAGACACCAAGTCAGGGTGGGGACCAGGGCTCTGACATCTCAGGGAAAACCCGAGTTCTTTGGTTTGTTTCAATTTTAGTTTTCTTAGCCATGCTAGGATTACAGGCATATGCCATTATACCTGGTGCCAATCCTGAGCACTCAAACTGACTGTTGTGTGCTGCTCTGGGGGTTTAATTTCTGTGCGGCCCATTTGCTCGCTAGGAGCTGTTGTCCCACTGCTAAGTGACTGCCAAGCTTAGCAATTCTCACTGGCCCCTCAGAAAGGTTTCCCTCTGAGAGCAACAGACCCGCATCTGTCTGAGCTGCTGGACTGGTAAAGCCCTAGCCTTCAGTTGGTGTGCCTCACCCCTTCCTGCACTCAGGCGATTCCACAGAGCCCCTTTCGGAATCTTGGAGTTTCCTCGTGATGATTTAGCATAGAAAGTCAGGTTTAGGCTCAGTTCTGCAGTGAGAAAAGAGGGAACTTTGTCCACCTTGTGTTCTCCATTTCTATCTTCTGGCTAACCTGGAAGGATGTGACCTTTGTCAACTTTGTTCTGTTCTTTCCTCCTCTACCAGTGCCTCTCAAAGGGCATGGTTGGCATTTGGGGCAGGGCACTTCTTAACTGTGCAGGACTCTGCAGGATAACCCTGGGAGAATTATCCTTGGTGTATGCTATTGGTGTGGACTGTCCATTTCCATCAATTCTGTGTGACAACCTACATGACATTTGGTTAAGTCTCTAACAGCCTCAGCTTTTCCTTTTTTGTCTTTACCTCCGTGACTCATTTGAAGAGAACTAATTGGTCACTTTGTAGAGTTGTCTGGTTTGCTCTCATTAGAATGACATCTGAGGACACACTTGGTTCACCTAAGAGCCTTCAATGATGCTCCGTTACCTCACAGGACAGAGGTCTCACTCTTGTTCACATTTAGAATATATGAATGGCTTGGAACTTCCTTTTGAAAATGGAAAGAATTCCAGATAAGGTGATGATGGGCATTGAGCAGGGTTGGAAAACTGTTGTGGCTCTTGTGAGAGAACAGGGATGAATCAGAGAGACTAGAGAGGCGTGGATTAGAGCATCCTGAAAGGGTTGTTCTTAGGCTGAGCCTTGTGTTCTTGAGGTAAGGGAAGGATGTTGGTGTGCAAGTCAGAGGGTTCACTTGACAAGACTGGCCAGCTGATGATTTATGTGCTGAGCGAGGAAAGACCTAAGCCACTTTGAGCATTCTGATTTGGGCAGTTGGTGGTTCACTTAGTAACCTGAAGAAGGCTGGGCAAAAGAAGGAGTGGTTGGGGCTGCTGGACAGACGGGTGCATGTGTGGCCTGAACAAGATGGGCAGGTCTGGGCAAACACTGACAGGTCCAGAGCAGGCAAGGGTATGTGTGGCTGTTACCCTGAGGAGGACCTGGCTAGAAGGAGCAGAAGTACAGAGGTTAGAGCCTAAGGCACAACAAGTAGTGTCCTACATGCCAAAAATACTCTGTTTTCTCCTCTCCCGAGCTCCTCGGGCATGAACCTGCCATGGGTCAGTCATGGGGGTTGTAGAGTGAATCAGAAAAGAATTCCCTTCTCCTATAACAGGAGCTCTTCTCACAGCTGTGCTTTCCTTGTAGGCAGAGGAGGAGGCTCGGCGGAACAGGCTCATGAGAGACATGGCTCAGCTACGGTTACAGGTGGGCAGTGTGCACATCCTTCTGTTCTTGGTGTGACTTCGCTTAAAAGTCCATTTTCAGATATTCCCTGCTATGGCTCTGGACAACTACTCTGAGAGCTCTTTCTTGGCCTCCAGAATATTCTCCATGATGCTCAGCTTTCCTTCTGCTTTGTCCCTTTACTCCAAGCTTTGGTCACCCACTAAGCTCTCTGCAGCTTCAACCACTCAGCCTTTTCTTACCAGCTCGAGGTCTCCCAGCTGGAAGGGAGCCTGCAGCAGCCCAAGGCCCAGTCAGCCATGTCTCCCTACCTCATTCCTGACACTCAGGCCCTCTGCTACCACCTCCCTCTCATCCGCCAGCTGGCCACTAGTGGCCGCTTTATCATCATCATTCCAAGGACAGGTAAGTTTATCTGGGAGGCTGGGTGTAGATGGTGTGTTCTTTGGGACCAGTGTATATGTGGTCTTGGTCAAGTCCTACTACTTGTGAACTGCAGCCTCAGAATAGGCATCTGTGCTAAACATTGCTGCAAAAGATATGGGCAAGTAAATGAGAAACTGGAGTGGAAGTGCTGGGTGAATTGTTAAGCTCACTGCTGGCTGGTCACGTTTCCAAAGAGCTTCCAAAATCTTGTGGGCATCACAATCCTACATACATCTCCCATACCCTGTAGACATTTCCTGAAGCCTGAACTTACGTCTTGTTCTTATCTCCACCCACTCTGCCTGCTAGTGATCGATGGCCTGGATTTGCTGAAAAAGGAACAGCCAGGGGCCCGGGATGGGATCCGGTACCTGGAGGCAGAGTTTAAAAAAGGCAACAGGTGAGAGCGCAGCCTGGGTCCGTTATCTAGACGTGCTTGGGAGCTCTTTGCTCCCTGCAAGTGACAGGGACCTTGTTCACGATTCATGTGCCCCTTTGGGAGAGGTCTCAGCTCTCAAGACAAGGAGATTCGAAGAGCTGAGAGCCCTGGGGAGACACTGCCCTGTGTCTCTGAGGCAGACTCTGGACAGCACCTGCTGGGAGACAGTAGCAGTCAAGTCCCAGCTCCAGGCTGTGGCTCCTTTGAAGGAGCTGTCAAGCTTCAGTTGGAGACTTAGGGAGCAGGCCTCCTATTTGCCCACTAAGGAGGCTATCGAAGCCACCCAGGGAGAAGCTGGAGCCCAGCCCAGGCCCCACCCTTCTAGCCTTTGGGACTGAGGAAACAGCAGAGGAAACAGCAGAGAGCGCCTCCTCTGCCCTGCCTCTCTGGCCTGCCTGGCCAGGAAGCTGCACAAGGCTTGCTTGTTTGGAGGTCACCCCCAGAAGCTCTGGCTTGAAAGCATCGGCTTCTATTGCCTTCCCAGCTCCTCCCCTGGGAAAAAACAGAAACCCGATGTTATCAGTAGAGAAAGCCAGCCTGGCATCCAAGAAGCTACCTGAAAATGCCTCCAAACAGCCTGATGGGAGGGACATAGCTATCCTGTCTCCCTCAGATGACACAACCTCCCCAGCTACAATGGCCTGCTTTGTGTGAACCGCCTCCCTATCCCATGTCCCCACCTTTGTGGTCTCCTTTGCAGATACATTCGCTGCCAGAAGGAGATGGGAAAGAGCTTTGAACGGCACAAACTGAAGAGGCAGGATGCAGATGCCTGGTAAAGAGTCAGCCCGCTCCCCAGAACCTGTCAGAGCTGACTCTGCTAGCCCTCTGGGAACTCCCCAGCCCAGAGATGCCTGGGCTCAACATCTTGTCTATATCTCCTAGCAAATACTCCAGGATCCATTGCCACCAGCTGCTTGTTTTCTCTTGTCCCCACGTGTTGATTTTTTATGTTCAGATTATGGTCATGCATGGTCTTGTTCCCTTTACTCCCACATTCTCAGGACTCTCTATAAGATTCTGGACAGCTGCAGACAGCTAACTCTGGCCCAAGGGTCAGGGGAAGAGGACCCGAGTGGCATGGTGACCATCATCACAGGCCTTCATTTGGACAACCCCAGTGTGCTCTCTGGGCCCATGCAGGTGAGTCCCGGTAGGGAGTGGAGTTAGGGAGAGGTGTTAGAGAAGAGTCATCTGCCCTTTCCCTCATCTTCCCTCCTCCATCATTCTGCAGACCGCCCTGCAAGCTGCCGCCCATGCCAGTGTGGATGTCAAGAATGTTGTGGACTTCTACAGGCAGTGGAAGGAGATTGGTTGAGATCGGCCCCAAGCCCTGCAGTGGGGCTGACTCCAGATTTCTCCTGTGCTCTCTGGCAACCAGGACCACCACCTGCAGTCACCCACCACATGCAAACAGGAAGGAAGTCCAGCTGCACTGAGGCTGCAAGGAGGGCCCAGGAGCCAGCTGGGAGGATGGGGGGCCCCGTTGCTAAGGCGAAATCAGGAAAGTGAGGAAGTGGTTGGAGTGGGAGTGGCTTGGGGACCCCTCTCCAGCCTTCCGCCTTCCCCCTGCTTTCCCCGGGGCGGGGCAGAGGCAGGGGCAGGCATGGGTGTCTGCATTTCATTGGAGCAGTTCCTGGACTTCTGAGAGGAAAGGACACCAGAAGGGCCCTGTCCTCACCCAAGATACAGGGTGGGTGGGGCTCGGAGTTTGGGCCCCTGGCTCTCAGGGAAGAGTTGGGAGATACTGAATGTCTGCATGGTTCTCTGCAGACCCTGCCTATCCTCAACGACCCTCCCCCCTCATCTTCCATGGGGACAGGGCAGCTCTGGAGCCAGCTGTGGTGGCTCTTAGGGAAGCAGGGCCTGAAATGGCCTACACCATAGAGCAGGGGCTGCACACTCTGAGCCCCCACTTCCTTTCTGCCACCTCCAGCTTCCAGGCCCTTAGGGTGCGGGGTGACTGGCTTTCTGCCAGCAGTTATCCCTTCCCCACCAGTTCCACAGTCACTGCGCTTTGTGCTCTCGGCTGCTGTGCTGGATAAGGGGTGCCAATGAGGGAGTGAGGGCCTAAGCCACCCCTCTCACCATCTAGGGAGGGCTGAAGGAAGGGTAGCAGAGAAGCAAGATCCCTGAAAGCGGTTTACTCGGGGCCCTCTGCCCTGAACTACCCTCCTTTTGCCCATCCCCAGGATGACAGCCCTGGTGGGCTAAGCACGGGCTGACTTCTGGAACGCCAAGTGACACAGAAGCAGAGATCATGAATTGCTCAGGGTCAGAATGGCACCCTGCGAGCAAAGAGCTCTGGCCATGGCTACCCCAGTTCCACCCCTCAGCCTGAAAGCAGCATAGCTGGGGCTGGGTTCTTTTCTGCTTTCCCCTCCTTACCCCAGCTGGCCTAGCTGCTTTGGCTGTGCTTAGAGGAGCTGGCTTCTTGCCTTCCGCTAAGACAGAGGGTTTGGGAAAACCAGGGGACAGTTGAGATTATCCCATTTCCAATTCTGGCAGAGACTTGAGACTCAAACATCATTTAATAAAGACCTCTCCCCCAAGCCCACTCTGTCTGCTGTGTCTTCTGTCCGGGAGTCTTGGGGTGGTGGTAAGGGGAACCTGATGTTTTCGGAAGTGCTCTACTGTCAGAATGATACGCCTTTTCAGTGGGAAGTCACTGCACACTCTGAGAGCCCTTAAGTGCCTGGGCAACTGAGTCTACCTTGATGGGGTCAGACTTGTTTCTTGTAGAGACTTGTTTCTTGTTTCTCTATAGGCCACCAGGTTGGCTTCCAGCTCAGAGATCCCTACCTGCCTCTGCCTCCCAAATACTGAGATTATAAAGGCATGCACCACTATGTCCGGCCAGTGTTCTTTTTTGAATAGTTATTACCCAGGGTCTTGCCTACTTGGCAGAGTTTTGAATCTCCCCCCCCCCCATAACAGACCTGGACTTAATGATGCTTGTGACCTTACATTGCCCTAGGCTTTCTTGTAAGAGGTTTGCCTTTGGTTGACCATAATTAGTCACTGTCTCCTTTGTCATGAGAATCAGAGCAAACATTTACATCCCGGCACCCACTCACCTACTACTTCCCTTTGGGGTTTTGGAGGCAGTGCTCCTTTAGCTAAGTTCCATTCGTGTTACTTATGTCTCCTAAGTGAATCTATTACTGAGTCATAACATCAATTCTATCACTTTGTGTGTCTCCCACATCACTACCAACTGTATCCCCAGCACATGGGATTTAGAGAGTTAGAAATTGCTGTGTAACCAACCTGGCCTTGGACTTTTGGTGGTTTCTTTCATCTCTGGGAGCACAGGAAGCATCACCAGTCCTGGTTTACAGAACACTGATGAAATCTACAGCTTGGACCTAGTTCTGTGTTCCCAGCTGGGTGCTGTCCTGCAGGAGTAATAAGGAATGAGGTTGAAGCTAATGTTCTTTATACCTACCCTACTGAATTGGCAACTCTGTGTGTGTCAGGGTAAATCAGATAGATTGGCAATGCCCTTCACAGGTGGCCCAACACTCACCAAGGGCCAAGCAAGGATGGCTTCTGAGATGCAGCTAAAATTGGTATTGGAGCCTCCTGCCTAGCAACCTCAGATCCTGGGGGATTTGGACCAAGCATCCTGGTCAAAGAGTAGATCCCAGCTTGGGCCCCTAGGCTGGTCAAGACAGCACAGTCAAGTGTGCCCAGACTTACGCTGAGGGCTGGTGGTGTGTAGGAGCCCAAGCGAGCTGCCTGCTAATGGACTGGGCCACCCCGGTGTTACTCCAAGACTAATAGACAAGGCTAAGATTGTTCCCCAGCTTCCCCCGCCTCTCTCATTCTGCCAGGCATGGCCCACATCCCCAGCCACTCCAGGATCCAGAGACTGCCTGTGGAGTCCAGTCAGCCTAGCTGGTAGCAAGGTCAGTCTCTGGGAGATGAATTATTGGCCCAGCCTCGCATTACTCTCTGCTGCAGAGATCTCCAGACCCTATTGCGACGGCAGATGGACCCCCCTCCCAGAATTGTTTCAGCCTTTCCCAGGGAGAGGGGCAGCAGTCAGGATAGGCACCTCTCCTACACCGCCTCTTCACTTGGGATGAAGGGCCAGGGGACCAGGTTTGTGTTGTCAAACTGGGCAAGGTCCTTAGCACCGAGCTCACAGGACTGACAGACTGACTAACACTAAGTTCTCAAGAGCCCTGCAATACTCCGGGACGGGCGGGGCTGGCGGCAGGAAAAGAGGGTGGATTTGCTGGGAAGTTTTAGCCTAGGGCAGGAGGAAGGGTCTAAGTCAGCGGCCCAGCCTACTCCGTTAGCCCTGCCCCCGCCGGTGCCAAGGAATGTGCTAGGCGAGACAGCTGAAGGGAGGGCGGGGCAGGCGAGCCGAGGCCACCCGGACTCGGCGCACAGGTCTGGGCTGAGGGGCACGGGACCCAGGAGGGGCAGGGGTCCCAAGTAGTCTCAAGGGCACAGGTGGTCTCCTTCGAGAAGACGAGCGCATCCCCTAATTCTTTGTCCTTCTTATCTCCGTCTTTGGGGCGTGGGGTAGGGGGAGACTCCCTGAAGTCACGGATCTGGTTGAGGACCAAACGGGGTTCTAACAGGAGGCAGCCTCGCTGCTGGGGGCCCTTTAATGCACGCCGGCCGGCAGAGGCTGAGGACCTTCACGGCAGGACTGAATGCCCCAGGCTAGGTCCAGGAGGGAAAAGGGAAATAGCTGTGGTCAGCACCGGCTGCTACCCGTGTAGGAGCCCATCCTGGACTCAGTGGTTGACTCTACCCTGAATCTGGTTGTGGAAACCTGTGGATGGGTGCCAATCCCTAACCCACCCCTGTTCTATCTCCAGGACAACGTGGAGATACCTGGCCACCATGCTCAGTCTCAAGCTGCCTCAACTTCTTCGAGTCCACCAGGTCCCCCGGGTGAGGGGCCCCAACCCATCACCAACTTTGCCTCTCCCCAGAGGGCTCACTGGGGCAAAGATTTCCCTCTTCTTAGCTAGTAGGGAAGCTCCTCCTGCAAGCTAACTTTCTTATCTCTCTATTGCAGTATAGAACCTGCGACCCCTCCCCAAAGCCCCAAATATCCCTCCACCCATGAGTCCCTTTCTGCAGAACACCCTGTGTGTGTATTCCCCAATCCTACCTGATCTCAGCATGGGTCTGTGAGTTTGGAAGATTGGTAAGAAAGGGGTTGGACTGAGTTTGGCTTGGGACCACTAAGATCCTGTTTCCAGACACTTATTTTTTGAGACAGGGTTTCTCTGTGAAGCCCGACTGTCCTGGAACTCACTCTGTAGACCAGGCTGGCCTCTGCCTCTGTAGTGCTGGGATTAAAGGCCAGGCTACCAGACACTTTTCATGCAGGGGATAGGCCTGCATACCATGACTCCTCTGCTCTCTCCCCCACCACCCCCAGGTGTTCTGGGAAGACAACATCATGTCTGGCTACCGACGCCCCACAAGCTCGGCCTTAGACTGTGTCCTCAGCTCCTTCCAGATGACCAATGAGACAGTCAACATCTGGACTCACTTCCTGCCCACCTGGTGAGAAAAGGCTCTGCCTTAGGTTCAGACGGGGTGCCAGGCGAGCAGGGACTGGCCAGGCACTCTGGCCCCAGCGCCTGAGCAGGTGCCCGGCACAGGTACTTCCTGTGGCGCCTCCTGGCGTTGGGTAGCTCCGGCTTCCCCGCAGAGCCGTACCACCTGCCGTTGCTGGTCTTCCTACTGCCCGCCTGCCTCTACCCCTTCGCATCCTGCTGCGCGCACACCTTTAGCTCCATGTCGCCCCGTGCGCGCCACATCTGCTACTTCCTGGACTACGGGGCGCTCAGCCTCTACAGCCTGGGTGAGCTGAGGGCAGTGGGTGATGGTGGGGCGCAGAGGATGAGCCCGCAGGCCTCAACTTGCACCTCACCGCAGGCTGTGCCTTCCCCTATGCCGCCTACTCCATGCCGGCCTCCTGGCTGCACGGTCGCCTGCACCAGTTCTTCGTGCCTACCGCTGCGCTCAACTCCTTCCTGTGCACCGGCCTCTCCTGCTACTCGCGGTGGGTTGCTGCATTGCTTTTGAGCCACCCCTGTACCCAACCCAGTAGGAGGCCTTACTGTTGGCCAGTGTGCTATCCTGGAAAGGCAGTTGTCTTTATTCTTTGTGGCCACTTAACAGACGTGGTGTTTACACGGGGCGAGGATCCTGTGTCCTGAGGGCTTTCTTTTTTTACTACATATATTTGTGTGTTTACCATACCTGCTGAGTTATCTCACCAGCCCCTATTATTTCCTCCTCCTCTCTTCCTTCTTTCCTTTTATTTATTCTTTTTCCTCGCTCCCTTCTGTTTGTTTGAGACAGGGTCCCCACTCACCCACCCGGAACTCAGTAGACCAGGCTGGCTCAAAAACAGTGATATCCCCGTCTCTGCTTCCCAAGTGCTGGGACTAAAGGCAGGCACCACCACCACCCTGAGAAAGGGTCTTGAACTATATGGCTGATCCTCCCGCCTCTACCTCCCAATGCTGGGGTTACAGGCATGCCTCAACACATGCTTCCTGATGTTCTTTTAGCCACTGAGGCCCTTCACCCCCTTCTGACCCAAAATAACTTCTTGATCCGTACTCACCCCAGGGATGGAGACCAACCTGCTTTTCTTGCCTGTCAGGTTCCCAGAGCTAGAAAGCCCGAGGCTCAGCAAGGTTCTGCGCCTTTGCCTACCCCTTCTTGTTTGACAACCTCCCGCTGTTCTACAGGGTAAGGACCAGGGCTCTCCACAGACCATGCCCTGCCTCTCTCCTCAGCTCTCTGCACTCTCCAGGCACAGGACCCTGGTGCCCAGCACCCAGCGGCTCTCTTTTCTCTTACCAGCTGCAGCTGTGCTGGGGCAGGACACACAGCTGTGGGCAGGAGGCACTGAGCTCCAGCCATGCCTACCACCTCCTCTGCGCTCTGCTCACAGGCTTCCTTTTTGCAGCCCGTCTGCCGGAGCGCCTGGCACCTGGGCGCTTCGACTATATTGGTGAGCACAAGCCTGGCTCAGGATGGCCTGGCAGAGCAGGGAGACTGGAACATGGGGTATCCTAGCCTGAGGGTGAATGATAAAGCCAAGAGGGATGTCCCAGTCCCCCCTCCACTGCGCCCCACCCAGCCCTCAGTAACCACAGAATTTAGGGCTTTATGCAACTCAGTCCAATCGCTCTTCCAGAACCTTTAGGGATCTGGTTTTCTCCTTCCCAGGCCCAGTGGGCAGGTGACTGCTCCAGGTTACAGGTGAATCTGTTCAAAACTGTGAGGGTTTTGTGCCTAACCAGTTCACCCCTCCCTTCAGGCCATAGCCACCAGCTGTTCCATATCTGTGCAGTGCTGGGCACCCACTTCCAGCGGGAGGCAGTGCTGGTTGATATGGGATCCCATAGAGCCTGGCTGACCATGCAAGAACCCACCCTTGGCCTGGAGGCCACCATGGCCACACTGAGCCTGGCAGTGATCGGGAACTTGCTCATCATCGCTGCTTTCACAGCCTCTCTGCTGTGCATCCCTGGAACCTGCCCCCTGCTGCAGGGCGGCCCACTAGAAGAGGAGCTCCAGGCTAAACAGCAGTGAGGCCCATCTCTGGTAGTGGCATGGAGGGAGGCAGAGGCCTGGCCTTATTGCTGTGGAGGAGCCCTGACGGGGCCTGAGAAGCAGGGGCTTTTCTGAGCCTGAAAGGAGTGGCTAGGGAGAAGAGAAAGTCTAGGTGACAGAGGACCCAAGAGGCAGGCGGTGAAGGGCAGCAAGTGGGGACAAGTACCTAGGCTGGGGCAGAGCTGGAAGTGTGGGGTCTTTCACGTGGCCTCCACCCCGCTGTCCTGGAATCTGCTCAGTTCAGGTCATCCTGAGTGCTTGTGAGCCATCCGGACCACATACCTGCCCTGCCCCAGGGCCAGACTGGGCCACTTGTCAGCAACTGTGTGTCCACACAGGAGCTGCCTGTCTGTCATTGTGACCAGGCCTTTGCTGATTCGTATATTTGGATGTGTCCCCAGTGATATATCGATGTGGTGGGGGTCACTGTGGGGAGGGGGCTGCTGGACTTTTAGAAAGCCACCTCCAGTGCTATCCACAACAAAGCAGTATAATAAACTGGACTGTAGCTTTCTGGGATTGAGTGTGAGCGCTTCCGCCACCCCCATCACCACCACCTGAACCCCCACAATGGATACAATGGTCAGACTGGAACCCAGTTCCTCATCTGGACTTTATTGGAGAAGGTGCACCACCCATACTTGCAGGGCAGAGAGAAGGAAACGGATGGTCGGATCCTGGAGTAGCCAAGGTTGAGACTGCCCTAGACAGTGGTACCGTAGAAGCGGCTGTAGGCATCCTGGAAGCCGATGTGATCTGCTAGTTCATCACAATTGGGGTTGAGCTCACACACCTCCCTCTTGGGCTCCAGGGGATCTGGGTAGGGGGCTGGGGCTCTGAGAAACACCAAATGGCAGCATCAACCAACATGTGGTACACACACCCTCTTCCCGCTGCACAAGAGGCTGGGGCTCTGGGCACTGGGGAATCGACTTGCACTGTACAGCCCTTGGCAGCTCATGGGGGACGCCCCCAACCTCTCCTTACCAATGTGGAAGGCAAAGAGCTCTGGCCCAGCACCTCCTTCCCACTCACCCAAGTCCATGGCCCAGGTAGCGCCGGAGTCTGTTCACTACCTTATTGCCCTCCTGCTTGGACACGAAGGCTGTGCAACAGAGGGAGAGGGTCAGGTAATTCTGGGTCTGGGAGGAAAGGTGGGGACAGCCAGGCAGGGGGAAGGGGGAGCTGGAGACAGCGTGAGGGGCAGGGCTGAGGCTCCAGGCTTCCTACCAGTACCTTTGTCAGACTCTGAGCCCCTGGGCTTTGCATCTGTAAAGAAAAGAGTATGCAGTTAGCTCTGCTTTCTGACACCCCTTCAGGAGTACGGTTACCCCCAGAAGTGAACAAGAAGGAAACGCACCTGCTGGACCAGAGAGGCAGAATGCAGCCAGGGCCAGCAGAGTGAGCAGAGAGAGGGTCCTCATGGTGTCTGCCAATTCTGCACCAGGATGCTGTGTGGAACTTGTCTGCTCTGTGCCCCCTTCAGCCTCCAGTACCATTTATAGCCACTGCCTGTGCCCTCAATGTGAGCAGGCGGGGCAGGGGATGCTGCCAGGACTAATTGGGGGGTCATGTGCCCTGGATCAACATGTCAAACACAAGGGATGTTGTGGTTGGTGATTGCAGCTGCCTGGGCAAGGCCCTGGGAGTAGAGTGTGGGCCACAATCAGAGGCTGCCAGACTGACTCTGCCCCGACCTCTTCCGCCTGGGGCTGCCCCTCCTCTCCTAGTCTCTGTATCTCTCTCAGCCTTAGCTAGAGCACTGGCTGGGCCCTATGAGTACCCTAGAGATGGTGCAATGGTCTAAAATAGGTTGGGATGAACTGGGCTCCAGGTCCCATAGCCTGTGATTTTCAGTGCCTGCCACAAGGGCAGGAGCCAAACCCCAGGAAAGGAGTGGCCAGCAATGTCCTCATTTGCCCAGTGCAGAAAGCTCAGTTCAAGTGGGGAAAGGATGGGTGGCGTGTCGTTAGTTTTCTGTCAACTTGAAAGGAAGCTTCAGTTGACACAATGCTTCCATAAATCTGGCTGTAGGGCATTTTCTTAATTAGTGATTGAAGGGAGAGGGCCCAGCCCATGGTAGATAGTACCATCTTGGGCTGGTGGTCCTGGGTTCTATAAGAAAGTGAGCTGAGCAAGCCATGTGGAGCAAGGCAGTTAAGCAGCGCCTGCCTCCAGGTTCCTGCCCTGCCTTCCTTCCATGGACATT
Organism: Ellobius talpinus; assembly: GCA_001685095.1. Taxonomy (NCBI): domain Eukaryota; kingdom Metazoa; phylum Chordata; class Mammalia; order Rodentia; family Cricetidae; genus Ellobius; species Ellobius talpinus. The sequence goes on from LOJH01014754.1 coordinate 28,592, forward strand.
GACACTGAAGTGTAAGCCAAATAAACCCTTTCTCCCTCAAGCTGCTTCAGTCGTGTTTTATCACAGTAATTAGTAACCCTAACTAAGACAGGTATAATGGGACCAGGAGAAAAGGTCACAGACCTCGGCTGACAAAGGTGAGGATGGCCTTTTCAATTCTGGCACAGTGACGAACCAACACAGACCAGGAAGGTGGACCCTGGTGGGAAGACCTGCAAGATGTACATGCACGGAACACACGTCCAGGTTCTGACCCCGCGGTTTCCGTCCTGTCAGGGTAGCCTCCCAGTGTCAACCTCAGATGGGGCCTATTCCCTTGTCTTCACAGGGACAGAGCATCCGACCCTGACCCCAGCCTGGGTGGGGTGGGGAATGAGAAGGTGACCTGGTATTGTGATCTGTCTGACCTTTTTGTTCTTTTGAGATGGTCTCAGGATGTAGCCCAGGCTGGCCTCAAACTCAGACCTTCCTGCCTCTGCCTCCAGAGTGCTGGGATTACAGACCTGCTACTCTCACCCCTGACCTGCCTTCACTGTCTGCAGTCACCTGGCCACCAACCTGAATTCACAATGGTGACAGGTGACAGCACAGGATGACAGGCAGGGGCAGGGCACCCAGAGCTCTCGGGACAGTGCAGGATCACCTCGGTGTCTTTTGTCCTCAGGGCTCCTCAGACCGATCTACACAAGCAGCCCTTGGGTTAAGGAGAAAAGAATATCTCCCCCACCCTAGGGAAGACTGTCCCTCCCGCTGGTAGGCCTGGCTGCAGCAAAGTGGGGTGGGAGAAACAAGGGAAAGTGCTTAGTTATGCTGGGGCCTCACCCCACTCTGTGCCCCAGAGAGCAGCACACAACAGCCCATCCTGACCTCGGGGAACCTCATGGTCCTGGGTCCTGCTACGAAACAACCCACCCCTTAGCCTGTAGGCTTCCAGAGCCCTCAGACTGATGTCTTGACTACAGACAGAGCTTAGGAGTCCAGAAGTGGTCCTGACCCCAGGCGCCTGGCAAAGACACATCCTCACAGATTACAGTGTGATAGAGGAAGTTTATTTACAGATGTGGGGAGAAGATGGCAAGGGCCCTTAGGCTGTTCAGCAAGGCAGCAATCAGTGCAGACTGAAAACACTATCCCTAGTCCAGTCCAGGGAGGGCTGGAGAACTAGAAGGAGGGCGTGGGGCCAAGGCTAGCTATGACTCCAGGAGACAAAGCCTGGTGTCTGATGCCCAGCGTGGGAGTGCCAGTCTTCCAGGCAGAAGATGGCAGCAGGAATCTGAAGGTAGTGTGTGGGTAACCCCACTAGAAGCTAAGCAGTGGGGGTGGGGAACAGATGCCACAGGACCATGAGTGCCCTCTGCTCTGGGGCCCAGTGGCTCTTCACTCGGGTGCCCTCAGCACTGACAGCAGTTCTCTCTGCTCTCTGTGAAGAGCCTGAAACCAAAGAAGACAACAGATGTGTGGGGTATGAGAAAAACAGACCCCATGTGCCAGGACTAAGACAAGTGGGAAGTCCCTACCACTAAGTATTTATGGCCATCTGGATACCCTAGCCACCTCTGCAGGACCTCTCAAGAGCAGAATCCATGTTCAACAAGGACTCCCGGGGCTGGAGAGATGGCTCAGAGGTTAAGAGCACTGATTGCTCTTCCAGAG
>LOJH01014756.1:0-23894 GCA_001685095.1 Ellobius talpinus
ATTAAATTACTGCCTGGCCCATTAGCTCTAGCCTCTTATTAGCTAACTCTCACAACTTGATCTAACCTATTTCTAATAATCTGTGTAGCACCATGAGGTTGTGGCTACCGGGAAAGATTCTAACCTACGTCAGTCTAGGGCCAGAGCTTCATAGCGTCTGCCACACTTCCCTTCTTCCCAGAATTCTGTTCTGTCTACCCCGCCCACCTAAGGGCTGCCCTATCAAAAGGCCAAGGCAGTCTCTTTATTCAACCAATGAAAGGAACACACAAACAGAAAAACCTCCTACACCAGAGACAGAACTTTGAGGTTTATACTCTCCAGGAAGTAATGACTAAATGTCAAGGCTGTTTGCAGGTGTTTGTCATACATATGTAGTCTATTATGACTTATTAGAACATCAAGAAACATGTTGATGGGATGTTCTGTACTTGGGGGTTTGAGTTTACCTTGCCACAAAAAACTCAGTTAGCATTCCATATTCATGCTTATTTCCATATGCATTCAGCACAGTTTCCATCTTTCTATTAGAAGTAAGAAATTATTTACCAGGACACTTGATAAAAGTTCATGTTTCTCTTTAAATTTGTCTCTGTTTCCATCTTAATTAGTCTTCAGATGGTTGGAATGCTTCCTCTTCAATATCTTTTAACCTAAGTCTCTTGTCATTTATACGTTTAAGTGAGCCCAACTTTGGCCATTGCACATGACTGTAATTCCCATATCCCCTGCTACCTTCTGGGCTCCCAAGGCTTTCTCTAGCATCCCTCTCCCACTGAGACTTCTCTTTCAGCTCTCCTGTAGGCACAACTTTACTGCTTGAACCACCAACAAACTTAGATCTCAGGAGTGTCTGAAGAGTATAGCATCCCTCTGCCTCCGGGTCTCAGAATGTCTCTCAGATAACTCCATTATAAGAATTGTGGAAAAGAGATGAATCAGTGTATTCAGTTGTGAATCTGTAATGAAATGCTTCATCGCTTGCACTTTGGACATGACCAGAAGGGTCATAAGTCTTCTAAATGCATTTTTTCTTCAGCATTGAATTTATTGTATGCTCCTTTGGGAAGAACATAGCCTCAGACTTGCTTTGATTGTGTTATTTTTCAAATTCTGTATCACCCAATAAACTGTGTGCTTTAATCAGTTTCAGGACCCAGGACCACCCTCCCTTTGATGAAGAATATGTAAAACTCCTTACATTTTCCCAGTCCTCACAGGCTACCAAGATAGAGAGCTTGTCAAAATTTATCTGATTGTTGCTCATATTGCATTATGTGGGTGTGAATCATACATGGAGACCATTCCGCCAGTGTTTGGGAACCAACAGTTGAACTTGGCCTTAGATTTGTGTGTGTACTTGGCCTGTTTTAGGAAGAATGAGGCTGTGATACTTGATCATGAACATGGTTTTGTTCCTCTAGAGCCCTTTGGGAAGTTGCTGTTACTATATGCTGAACAAAAGTTTAGTGAAAAGCTACTAAACAGAATGATGCACTAAAAACATAGACGTCAAGTACAAATTTCCACAGCTTGGGCCTTCTATCCTTTCCTAGCTTAGCTGATGTGGCTTCTGAGAATTTCACAATCTGGGCAAAAATGGTCATTCTTTCTTATTCCACCATAATCTGGGCCTTGCTAAATATCTGCTATCACGCTTCTAACCCCCAGGTTCTCAAAATGCTAACCTTCAGTATTTGAGTGTTAAATGGGTGGTGTGACAGACTTTTTCTGGGGAGACACAATACACACCTGTTCCCAGAAAAGGAACCCATGATAGACCAAAGGAACAATCACACAGTTGTCGAATGAGTATTTTTTACTGGGGTTACTCATGGGATTTGGGGTGCTGAGTTACTTACAAAAACATCTGCACCATTTGGAAGCCTACCCCCAACATGGTTTGGTGACCCCAGAATGCTGCAACCCTAGAGCTCTCTACAAAGCTTGCAGCAGCTCACAGTCTGGACACTTTTCCTTTTCTCTAGCTTGGCTGGTCAGAATCATCCCCTCCAGTAGCCTTCTCTCCTATTCACTTCAGAAAGTTCCTGCTCCTTTAACTTTTTTGGCAGCAACCCTCAAGAACCTTTCAGGGTTCTTCTCTTCACAGACATGTGTCCCTCTGTTTTTTCCTTGCTTACCACCTGAGGCTAGTCAGGCCCTCTCTTCTTCCTAGAGCAAACACTTCAGTTTGGAGAGAATGTTGCAATTCAGATGAACATGTCATAAACAAATGAATGTTGCCGTTTTATTTTATTTTTCTAAGTTTTTGACAATTTTGTATATATATTTAGTGAGTTTTAGTTTTCACCCTCTGTTCTCCTCTCTCATCCTCCTCTCTCCACTAAAGTCTCTTTCGTCCCAACAAGTTTCCCAGTTTCCCTTGTACTTTTATGTCTACTTTTCATGGGTTTAATTAGAGTTACTTTTATTAATGTGGACAAGAGGATTTTTATTAAAACATGGACAACTTATGAGTGGCAACACCACGGAAGAATATGGCACCCTTCTGCCTGCACGCATTAACTTCCAATAGTCACTTGAGGAAGACTGGATGCTCAAGGACTTCTCCCCAACCCATGAGGAAATGTTGGGAGGCCAGTTAAACTCTTACCCATAATTTAAGATCCACAAGAAATGTTTCTTATTGATGCAACCTTGACTTACCGCTTAATATATGCAACATCCTTGGATTCTCAAATTCTCTAGCATTGCTATGGCATGTATTCAGTCTGTTCAGAATTGTGACTAACGGTGTCCACATTTTCTTAACCAGTTTACTGAAGAATTTGGGACCATTGGAAATTTAATCTAGGGCTTTGTACATACCAATACATACTTTACCATCAAATGCCCAGAGTATACATTTTTAGAAGGATGCTGTTGCATGTTGAGTTCTTAATATTAACTAGCTCATTATTCCAGGAATTTTCTTCATTTAGTAACCCACATATCTATCCATGATGGGGTAACTTTGGCTATTCAAGCTTGATGGCTGTGATCCAGTCATTCATTATGTTAAGTGAACATCAAAGCATGTTCTAGGGCTAAGCATTGGTGAAACTTCAGTATGTATGATAGACAGCACATATTTCTTCATAGGACATACCACTCAGTGGAGGAAATCAAAGAAAGCACATCAACAAAGGCATAAATGAATTTGTAGAGTGATAAGTAATATGGGGAAAGTAAAAAACCGTGAGTACAGAGGCCAACAAAAGCACAAAGTGGTTACACAGTGCTGGGGTTGCCCTTGGCATTTTGTCGGTGCTGGCCAACTAGCTGAAGGTTTCGAGTTCCACATGAAGCCAAGTGAAGTTCTATGGTTCTATCAAGGTCAGATAGCCTATGAGGGCTAGACTGAACAGTGTACACAAGAGCAATGGTGCCCTGAACGAATCCCAGCAGCAGTACAGGTATTGCTGTGGGAGTCTGTCTGTCTCAGCTTTTATAAAGCAGAAGAACTACTAAGAGTGATTCGGAATAAGCAACATAGAATAGAGACTTGCCTTTAATAATTACAAAAGTTCATTGTGACTTCAGTGGAACTCTCTGCTTACTTGAGGTTGGATGGACACCACTGTATGTGATACAAAGCTAGTAAGAAAAGATCATTTGAAATGCAAAAAAGCAAAGGAGACCAGAAATCCAATAATAAAACTCACTTCACAAGAACAAATTAGAACCAAGGTCTATGACTTCATTCAATTCAAATAAAGTGAGCAGTGTGTAGTGCTACATATTATTACAGACGAGAGCACCTGGAAGATCCAGTGGGGACTTGAGTAGCTGGAACTGCCTGCTTGCCTATTTCTGATCTGTAAATGTGTAAAATCTGCCACCACCCATGTTGTGTGTAATGGATATTGCTTCCAGATGAGTGCCCAGCACTATCCAGAATGATGCAGGGAATGGAAATCTTGGTAACATAACGCCAGCTTAGGTGAAAACACACAACGACCCTGGCTCATACAGTGTGGTCTTGAATGACCACATATGGTATCTCTGGCACACAACTGGACTTTAGAACTTTTGGAGCTGAGTGTTTTTGATAGCACAGAATTTTGTGGATGTCTTGTCTTATGTTTTTAAATTGTACAGTATTTACCAGAGATAGCAAGTGTCTATTGAATATTTACTGAAGAAATCACTCACATTATTGGATATTCTTGACCCGTAAGTGACTATATCTAACACAATTTTTAAATTCTTGCAAGTGACTACAGTGCATCAGTGCACACAAGAAGAAAACAGGTAACCTTTTGAGAGTAGACAAATAGAGCAAATTCTTCATTATTGAAAGTCTTTGCCTTTAGGAGAGAATAGGTACATCCCCTGACCCCTCTGGTATCACTTGATCTGCATACCTGGACATAGAAACACTGTCATCACTTGAGAACTGTTAGTGGAGACATGCTTAAACTCTGCTCAATCAGAGGTTTTTGAGGTGGGGTTCAGATCTGTATATTTGAATAACCCCTCTAGGTAATTCTGATAGATACTGAAGTTAAATAATCACTCACTGAGGTGCTGGATTCTTAAACATGGAAATAAAGACGAGGTGATGTGGGTATCAACTGGAAAATCTTTGGCCACTTCAGGATAGCTCGCACAGGAGGAACTAGCAACCTGTAGGGACCACAGGGAAGTCCTCTTAGAAGCAGGTGCATTGTAAGGTTACAAATAAGAAAGAGTCACTAAGCATCATGGCAGGAGTTTTCTCCAGTAGTACTCAGGAGCACACATGCTCACAGTAATATGGCTGCTTCTGACTGCTGGTGAAGTGAACAGGTTTGTGTGCAGTCATGTTCCTCATTAGCAACGTCCTTATCTAGAGAAAGGAGAGTCAGTTTCTCCCTGTAGGATCTACGTTGAAAAGACTGACAACTGTTGTTAGAGCCAACACTCTCACCTGCCTTTCTTCCATCCGTCTACAACTACTTCTTAATCCAGCCCCACTCTCACGAGCTCCTGACTCGTGGCTTGTTTCTTCTCCGTGGACACCTACCTATCTCTACAACTCCATGTGAGACATAACAGTAGGATAATCTTTTAAAATGCTAGTCATCCAGGAAGTTTGTTTCAAGTTTATTCTTCTGTCCATAGACTCAAAGCTGAAGTTCTATTTCTCTGTGGCTTTTTTTAGTACATCATCTTAAGACACTAGTGGATCTTAGCAGATATTGCAAACAGCTGATGGAGGACAGAGCTATTGACAAGATGTCTGATAAGCAAACACACACATAGGTGGATAGAGATTAAAAAGGGAAGACAAAAGGAGCATTGGGGAAATGTTTTCATCTTTCCATGATGAAGAAGGACTTCGGGGGGAAAGAGCTTATATATATTGAGTCTATGGGAGTAAGTAGAGCCTCACAGAAGAACACCATCAATCTGTGCTAGAAGGAGCAGAAGATTCTGTGATGGGAGAGGCCTCAGAAAGAAGTCATAGGACAAAGAACAATTGCACAGCAGCTGACTGAGAAAACTTGTCGTTGTGTAGAACAATAAAAGCAGAGCATAAAATACAGCCAAGGCAGGGCTGTAGCTCAATGGTCGAGTGTTAATAGCACTCACAGTGCCTCATAGTCAATCCAAACACACACGCTCAGAGGGAGAGGGGGAGAGAGGAGAGAAGAAGAAGAAGAGAGAGAGGAGAGAGAGAGAGAGAGAGAGAGCACTTAGGTTAATTTTTCTTTAAATCTAACAAATGACTCCTGCAGGTAGGTCTACTGTATGGACTGAAATGAGTACTTCCTAGACTGTGCTGTTTTCTTACTAAAATAATATCATTCACTTGATTTTGATAAATATTGTCCAGTATAAGAAAAGACTCATTATTCCTAAATTAGCTTAAACATTGCTTGATTGGATGCTTTTAGAGTCCAATTGCCAGAAACAGAGTAAAGAAGAGAGAAGAGAGGTAAATTTAATCAGATCCAAATTTGGAAGGGCTGGAGATCCCAGAGGCCAACTAGATGGCCTGCTCCTGTTGGCCTAGTAGGAGAGTCAGACTGGCAAATACCATTACATAGGCATAATGCAATAAGTCTGTGGGTTAAGTTTAATGCACTGGAAGGATAAGGGAAGAAGTGATTAAATCTGAGAATTGGGGGAATATATGAGTCAGGGTCCCATACAAACAGATGGAACAGTTAAAATAGAATGGTTCAGGGGGAAACTTTTGTTTTCCAGATGTGTGGGCAGAAGAAACATAGACAAGAGCCCTGATCCAGGGTGGGGGATATTAAGGACTGTCACCCTTCAATTTTCTAAAGGAAAAGAAAGATCCCAGGGGAGAGGAAAGGATCTTCATTTGAGACACACGGCTAGGGATAAGGTCAGAGGAAAGATGGAGGGCTTATGTCCGTGTGTCTTATGCACCATCCTACTTTACAATCTATTCCCAGGAGTTCTCACAGGCTCAGCCTAACCTGAAGTCAGAGGCTTAGGAGCCCAGGGGATAGAGTCCATCAACCAGTCTATTCAGGAGGAGTTCAGGGCAGGAAGAGATGAGGAGGGCCTTGCAGAGACAAGTGGGATTAGTAGACTAGAGACTTGGTCCAGAGAATGTGATGCCCAAGCACCACAAAGGCTCTACCGGTGTTTGCCAGTCATACAATGGAAAGAATTTATTTGAGTTTACTTTTCTCTTAAAAATAATATTCTTTAGAGTTCTATGCACATATACAATGTATATTTATCATATCCATCTACCTTTCTCCAGTTCCCACCAGAGCCCTCAACCATTTCCTTCCCAGCTTCATTTCCTCTTTTTATTTTCTTTGTTATCAAAACCCCAGAATCCAATTAGTGCTGCCCATTTGTACATGTCAATGCCCATGTGGCCATCCACCAGGGCAGAAGCAACTTACCAGCATCTCCTTGCCTAAAAGAGAGTGATTCTCCCTCCTTCACCAGCTACCAACTGCCAATAGCTCCTCTGATAAGGGTGGGGCCTCAGCCATGCTGAAATTTTGAATGGCTTGACCTTTAGCATGTATTGTACACATAAAACTACAACAGCTCTTTCCTCATGCATGCAGCAGAAGTCAGCAGCTCACGGCTCTTCTATCTTTCTGCTAACTTGTACATTTTTTTGGCCTCTCTTCTGCATTCTGGGATGGTGGGAGGGTGATATTAATAAGTACACATTTGAATACAAAGAATTTTTATACTGTGTACTTTCATTAATTGTCTCTTTATTGCCCACTTCCCACACCAAATAGATGCTTCTCTGACCAACATTAAGAATAGCACAAATTTGTGCATATAAACATCAATATTTAGGACAGAGTTTGAGAGAATAACTCCTGAGCACAACCATAATAGGTCCCTCATGGTCTCTGCCCAGGTTCTATATCCTCTGGAGTCACAGGCTTTTGATCATGTTTACATTTCTAAGTATGAAGTTCTTACTGTGGAGTCGGCCATGTATCCAATCAAATACAATTAAAAAGTAACTCCATAATCATCATGCCACTATTGCAACCAATGGGCTCACCATGCCATCTTTCTTAGTGGCTTTTATATTGACAAACTTGGTGATTTTGTTTTTATAGTGACATTCTGATCAAATTTACACATGTTAGGATAGAGTGTAAAGGTTGCAGTGTTTCACCAGGGCCATTAGTTTACGTATCAATATCTTGCTACCTGTTGTTTTGATTTGAATTGCATTTCTCCAAATGTTGAAAATCAACCCCCAGCATCTTTGAATTTGATTTCATTCAGAGATAAGTCCTTTGCTTATGAGTCAGATAAAGTAAAACAAATATGAATGTCTCAATATAAATGACTAAAGTTCTTTTTAAAAACATAAAGAACCATTTCTGTCCAGAGACAGGTACATCATATGCAGAGAAAGGATACCAGGTGAAGTTAAAAGCAGCTACTGGGCTAATGTATTTAAAGCAATGCCAAGCCAAAGATCACACCAAAGAAACTAGTCAAGAGGCTTTCAAAAGCAGCCAAACTCTGGATGACCTGACTTGGACTACTCTGGCTTCCATATTGGAGATCAGAACTCTCTATGTTTAGGCTGCCCACACTCAGGTATTTCCTTATGGTACTGCCAGAAAGCTACTTGTCTATTGCTAGCACATCCTCTTATCTGCCACAAATCATTTTCTCTGATACACAGTACATGTGCCCACGATGAGATGAGTCTTACTGATCTTTACATAAAAAATAAATAAATGATTATGTCACATACTGTATTCAATAAGGTTACATCTTCAACAGAGTCCAATTTATTTTCTATGAAACCCAAAAAGCTTTTTCTAAGATCCATAAATCATATTGACTACTGATAAGACCCAGTATCTGATTTTGTACTTGTAAATTGATGTTTGTCTAAATGAGAGTATCCCATACTCTTTATCCAGGATTTGGATTCCTCCAAACCTCGGTCTGCCCTTTAACCTGTTATTGTAATCTCCAATGCAAGACAGCAATTCAACACTTTGTCAAGTTCTGTATCCTATTTCTTCCTGACATGCTTTCAAATTCATTGTTCTTATAAACAACAATCATTTAAAAAAAAAACAACTCAAAGCAAGGGCTAACAAACAAAAAGAGCAACTCAGAATACAGACTGCTCTAGGCCCCGTGGGATTCCAAAATGAGGACAAGAGACAAGAAGACTTTACTAGTAGGCACCAAGCGGTGGTTTTAATTTCTGTTTATTCAGTTATTCTTTGCCTGCAGATTTCTGCTTCAGGTGAATTACCCTAGGGAGAAAGCCCATTTGTGTTGCTTCTAGGCTCCCACCATTTTTTCAGGTTTCAAAATGTGACTGCTTTGGAGGGAAGAGAGATTAAAATTAAAACCATATTCATTAGTATATCTAAATGGAAGCAACCTGTCTTATTGTCTGCACTTATTAGGAGCAAACATCAACAGTGATCCAGAATTTGCCTCATCAATTAGGTAATAGAATCATACCCATTCCCAATCCTCCAATGCAGAAGGGGACACACCATGGCATTCTAACCTGACCTGGCAGTGACTCTGGGGACTTCCTGCATCTGAAATTCATATGCTTGTCTCCGACAAGGGCTGTCCTCTCAATTGTCGCTGCAGTACCATCTTTAGGTTTCACATATATTTAGACTCAAATCTCCTCTATGAAGAAGAGCAGAGACTGCAAAAACCCTGGATGGAGTCGGAGCATTGGATAACCTCATATAGGATGAGATCCTGTGAGTTGGAGATAGTTGATGCCATTATTCAAGATGAAATCCTATGTGTTTATTTTTTCCTTCTTTGTCCTGACTAGCAACATCCTTGCATTTGCTAAGCCCCAATGAGGAACAGGAAGTGTGTCATATGCTTATTTCCTGATGTTTTGTTTGGTGAACATGGCTTCTTCCTGGTGTGATGTAGCCACTTACTCTTCGATATTATGCTCATGAGAAACACTAGCTTAGGGCCTCCTGTACTGCTTTACTCATTGATACCAGGGCTGGAGAGATTCCCAGGACAGGAACTCTTCTTTCAGAAGAAAAAATCAGAAATTACTCCCTCTCTTTAATCTAATTATCTGTAGGTAGTAACTGCTCTGTTCACCCTTTGCCATTCAGTCAGTGTCTGGGCCACAAAGATTCGTATTTTCAGTCAGTAAGTGGATATGTTGGTCTGTTTTAAGTTTTCTCCCCCCACTGGGCTGCCACAATTCTTCCTTTTCTCTTACATGCTTTCCTGTAGTGGCATTTCAATTGTATTTGAATAAATAAAGCCTGCCTGAAGATCTGACAGTAAAACAGTCCCGCTGGTCAGCCTTACAGACCAGGTAATGGTAACACACACCTTTAATCCCAGTAGCTACACTAGTTGCCATAGAAACCAGGCGGTGCATGTCTTTAATCCCAGCCCCAGAGAGGAATATAAAATGGGAGGAAACAGCTCTCAAAACACAATCTCATTCTGAGATTCCTGGAGGCAGGATCGCCATTTCAGATGGAGTTTGAGGTAAGAGCCAGGAGCTGGCTGTTTTGATTTTCAGATCTGCAGGTTGAACCCCAGTTTCTGACCCTGAGCTTTTATTAATTGTGCTTGACTTTCCCTGTCTCCCATCACAGGTGGAATTAATTTTCCTACCCAGAGATCCATGTCTGTACTTTCATTTGTTTACACAAGTTAAAGGGAATGGTGATGATGCTTTAGAAGTCACAGGTATAGTTCTTGAAGAGCCTAGAGGATTCCATTTTCTCCTTTTTGGAATGTCATTGCCATGCTGGATTTAAGTTTAGACTGTTTTAGTCAGAGAGAGAGAGAAAGAGAGAGAGAGAGACAGAGAGAGAGAGAAAGAGACAGAGAGAGACACAGAGAGAAGAGAAGTTGAAAAATACTTCATGGAGTAAGAGCCATGTAGAGGACAGCCAGAGTACCGCAGATGCACAGATGGGACCATGGCTCCAGGCATGTGGAGTGGTCTACAGGGGTCACCCTATGAATAGGGTGCCTGCCACATGAACATAGATAGCAGGTGAAGTAAATAATGCCTGATGTCTGACAGACACACAGAAGCACCAGAACTACATGGTCAATCCACAGGACCATCAAAACTCTGGGATAAATATGCAGAATTATGAGAACTGTTCAGCTAACCCACAAAACTATCAGAAATGTGTGGTCAGCTTATAGAACCACCAAACTGTAAGTCAGTCAACTCCTAGATCTCAGTGATCTACCAACAGAACCATCAAAACTGTCCAGCTGACCCACAGAAGAGCTGTCCACAAAAACTACAGATCTATTAGAACTTTGTGGTAAATCCAGGGAACCAACAGAGCTATCCAGGTGAACCACAGAACCAACAGAGCTGTGAGCTGTATGGGTGAGTGGCAGGGTCATTGGAACAGTCCAGTCAACCCACAGAACTATCAAAAGGGTGCAGTCAACCCACAGAACCATCAGAATTGATATAGCATTGTTTTGATACTCCAGGTTTGAGGGATTGTCACATAGAAATAGGTAGCATACTTTTTTCTTGATAATTTTAGATGTAAAGATAGAGCAAGGCTGCTTGGACACTCAATCAAATTATGTTCTCCAGATACCTCTACTAGTAACAATGAAAGTATTTAAATAATCAAACTCCTAACTTTATTTGACCGTTGAATTAAATCACTGGGAAATAAAATAATAATCATAGTATGTATTATCTGACTATAGATCTCCAACTGGAAAATATTTTAAAATGCATGCATGCACAGATATGCATGACATGTGTACATGTAAAGGCCAGAGAACAACCTCACTGTTATTCTTAGGAAGACCTTCCATTTCCATTGATACAGTGCCTTTCTTTTCTTTTCCTTTTTTCTTTTCTTTTTCCTTTTTTCTTTTTTTTTCTTTCTTTTTTTTTTTTAGTTTTTTGAGACAAGGTTTCTCTGTGGTTTTGGAGCCTGTCCTGGAACTAGCTCTTGTAGACCAGGCTGGCCTTGAGCTCACAAAGATCTGCCTGACTCTGCCTCCTGAGTGCTGGGATTAAAGGTGTGGGCCACAACCTCCTGGCCAATACAGTGCCTTTCATTGGTCTAGAATTTATTGGCATTCCAGACTGGTAGGCCAGAGAGATCCAGGGAGCCTTCTGCCTCTGTCTCCCTAGTGCTGGGAGTGTAAGCCTCACTACCCACAAAACAAACAAAACAATAGATAATGCTAACACAGGTAGGGGAAAGTCCATAAGGCCTCCACTCTATCCAAAGAACTGCAGAAAACTAAAGCAATTGAGAGAGAGAGGGAAGAGCACACCAATTAGTTATTTCATACCAAATGGTCCCTGAAAACATACATATAAGTAACGTTATACAAACTGAGTTTATTATAGTTGTGTATTTAGGGATATATGTATATATGATATATATGCATATACACAAATATGTATATATATAATATATATGTATATATTGTAACAATAATGGAAAAAGAGGCCATTATTTGAAAGGGAACAAGGATGGGTATATGGGAGGATTTGGAAGGAGGAAATTTAGCCTCAAAAATAGTAAGTAATAACATAATATTTGTATTAATTCTTAGAGAACCTCATACAGTGCACCTTTATCATACCGACCTCCCTTCATTTAATTTTAAGAAGAGACACCTTGAAGCAGGTGTCGGGGTACTCTGGCCCTCGCAGTCTTTCTTAGGTGTAGGGCTGTGCTGCAAATGTATTAATTGGGTACAGAGACCCCACAGATAGTTGATCTCAGCAGTTGTGACGTTTTGCAGTGGTCTCCATCTTCTGCAAGAGTAACTTCTTTGATGAGGGGCGAGAGGCCCACTTTTCTGCTGATATAAAGAAGAGTGTTTAGATGCCCTTAGGGACTGCATGGGTTTAGGAAAGAGGAAGGAGCAGGCTCTCCTTTGGAGTCCGTGGTCTTAACAGCCACAGAGAGTTGGTTAAATCTACAGTGCCAGGAATAAATTCCCTCCTCTTAAGAGGACCTTAAGTCCCCCTAAGTCCCCCAACGGTAGTTGGTTACCCTGTGTCACTATTTTACCTTTTGAAATATCTTGCTATGCTATTTATTGTTGTGGCTTATTGGTGTTTGTAGTTGATGTCTTTATGACACAGGAATAAGTCCTGATAGATGTTTAGGAAGTGATTGCCAAACAATTTTAATGAGATATAATTCACATACCATAACATTTACTTATTTAAGGTATATTTAAAAGTATAATTACCATAATCTAATTTGGCAGTTTTGCCACTTGTAATCACTAATAGTCACTCCTTAGTTTCTCCTTATTCTAAACCTTGAGCAATCTTCAATCTGCCTCCTCTCTCTATAGAATTGTCTGTCTGAGTATTGCATATATGTTCCATATATATTTGATATAGTCTTTCAAATACTTTTCTTATTCTTTGACAATGTATTTTAAGTTGATTCACCTTTTCATCATCTCCTTAACTCTTCCTGAGTCTACCCTATCCCACCCCTCTCAAATTTATGTCCTTTTTTAAATAAACCATTGAGTCCAATTTGTACTACCCATATAGGCACAGGTGTGGGACATCCACTAGAAGACAGTCAACCAATCCATAGCAAGAGTCACACTTGTAAAGAAAACTTACTCTTCCTCATGTAGAAGCCATCAACTTTCAACAGCTCCTCACTTAAGGTAGGGGGTTCATGGGCTCCTCCTCCTTCTGTCCTCGGATGTTGGTTGGGTCAGTCTTGTATGGGTCTTGTGTAGGCAGTCACAATTGCTCTGAGTTCAAGAGTGTGCTAATCGTGTCACGTGCAGCTGATACTGTTTTGACCCTTTCCTGGTCTCTAGCTCTTATTACCATTCCTTCTTCAATGTTCCTCTAACATTAGAGGAAACAGGTATTATATGGATGTGCCAATTATGACTGAGCATTCCATAAGTACAATTCTATATGATCATATTCCTTTGTTTACCATAATACTTACATACATACATTACATAGGAGCACTGCATGAGGTGCATGAGGGTTAAGAGTCCCCAAGAAGGCTTGCCTACAAGGGTTACAAAGGAGAGTTGCCTGGGGGGGTTGCATAGGAGATTTGCTTTCAAGGCTTACGCAGGAGGGTTCCCTAGGACAGTTACATAGGAGGGCTGTGCAGAAGGGCTAGACAGGAGGGTGTCCTGGGATCATTGCGTAGGAGGATTACATGAGAGGGTTACATAGGAAGGTTGCATAGGAGAATTTGTTTCTGGATTTTAGTTCTGTTTCATTGTTTGGGTCTATTTAGATTTCTGCCTACATGGTTTCTATGAAATAGAGAAATTTTATCCCTATACATCTTTAATTTCCTTTTTCTTTTTGTGCTCATTGCTGTACAAACTGTGTCATCATACTGCAAGCCAATGTGTTTTATAATTATGCTTTTCAGAAAGCTTAGAAGAGAAAGGAGAGCAAGTCTATATCTGAGGAATGTTACATAAAGGTTCTCATTTAGCTCTCCGTGTCTGTTCATCTTTCCTGCAACAGTAGCTATCATCTGGCTCAATTTTCTTTCTCCAATAGGACCATCTTCTAGTACAATTATCTACAGACTGACTGAAGGTATACATTCCGCCTTATTTTTTAAATGTGTGTGAATTAGTACTTGAGACCACTCGTCTTCTTGCAGAGAACTTTCTTTTGTGTTTCTGTCTTTATTTTCATTACTTTATTGTTTCTTGTTTGTTTGGTGAACGTACAAGTGTGTATGTGTATGTGTGTTGGCTTGTATGCCATGGGATGCATGAGGAGTTCAGACAATAACGTGGGATTTTGTTCTTTCCTACCATGTGAGTCTTGGGGATTGAACTTGGTTATCAGGTTTGGTGGCAGGTGCCTTTACTTTCCAATTCATCTCTCTGACTGTTCCTCCTTCTGTCCTGGGATGTTGATTGGATCAATCTTGCGAGAAGGTCTAACCACATAGCACAAACTACCCTGAAACTTGCTGTATTTGCCAGACTCACTTCAACCTCATAAAATTCCTGCCTCAGCTTTCCAAGTGCTGGGACCCTACAGGCACACACCCTTTAGTATTTAATGTAAAAATGGGCTGGATCAAAATTGTTTCTATGATGTTTGTTCATCCATATTCATTGTTGCCTTCGAAAGACCATTTTGCCGTGTTGTTTTTTATTGTCAAAAGTTTCAATTGCCTTCTGACATTGATTGATTCTGATGGGAAATCAGCCATCTATCTTTGAGTTTCAATTTTCCACATCATTTTTCCCCAACTCTGCTCAAGAGAGTCTTCCTTTTTGTCTTTACAGCCTTAAATATATGGTATGTATAGATGCGGAGGTTTTGTGTAAGTGTGTCTACCTATCTGGGGTTTCTTTAACTTTGTGGATGTGCATATTAACTCTTTTTAAATGGAATTTGGGAAGATTTTAGTCTTTGTGTCTCCGTGTCATTCCTATTCTCTCCTACTGACACCTGCTGTGCTAGTGCATTTAGTAGTGAATGATCTTACTTCCCTTAGGAGATAGCAATGTTTTTACGCTCTTTGTTCCTCTGTATGCATCAGATTGAGTAATTCTCTTGTTTGGTTTGAGGCTCTCTAATACCTTCTTTGACCAGCTCCAATCTACAATTGAGTAACTGTGTGACTTATCATTTTGCTTATTTTTTTACTATTATTTTAACTATTACAATTCCATTCTACCATATATGGGAAATTATTCCTCTCTCTTGATTGGTTGACATTTATATGTTAACATTTCATTAAAATATAATCAGACTTTTCTATCTTTTTGCTCTTTTAGTGTGGTTTCCTTTCATTTGTTGAATATGATTACCATGGCTACTTTGATGGTTTTGTCTCTTAAATAAAGCCATTTTTGTTGTGTGTGTATATATATATATATATATATGACTTCTTGTTCTCTTTTTGTATGCCTCTTTTCAATGTAAAGTAGACAATGTAAATAGTACAGACATTCTGGTTCCTTATTGATTCCTGATCCAGACATTATTATTGTGTTTGTCTGACCTTTAGTTGCCCTGTTAAGTAACAGAAGAACTGAATCTATGAAGTCTAGCCTAGCCACAGAATGTAACCTAAGAATTGCTTCTTATAAGGTCAGCTGATTCTCTCCTTCACTCTGATAATGTGGGATTCCCCTCTGTATGCTGTGATTACCATTAAAAAAACTGCTTTAGACCTATAGTAGGGCAGAGCTTAGTTAGGCAGGGAAAACTAAACTGAATGCTGGGAGAAAGGAGGTGGAGAAAGGGAGGAGCCATGTAGCCCCGCCAGAGACAGATGCTGGAAGGAACTTTACCTGTTAAGCCACAGCCACATGGCGATTCACAGATCAATAGAGATGGATTAGTTTAGGATATGAGTTACCAGAAATACACTTATGCTATTGGCCAAACATTATTGCAAATAATATGGTTTCTGTGTGATTATTTCAGGGTTGAGCAGTCAGGAAACAAGCTACCTTCCTGCAACACTGTGAAACCTGCAGAGATGACAGTGGTCTTAGCTAGGTTCTTCTTGACCATCATCTCTTCCTGACTTCTCTGTTAAGCTTCTGATTTGTCTGCTTGTACCTGTACCACAATTCCCTGCTAGTGTCTACTGATTGCTAGCTTTTGACATTGTTCTTTTAAATAAGACCTTGGGCATATCTTATCCCTTCATCTTGTTGATTAAGTTGAGGATACTTTCTGTAGCCTGTCTTTGAGGGTTATTTAGATACTCATGGAACTCACACCACCATGGTGCTATCTTTTAAAATCTCTGTAGTTTGCTGGTTTATTTGCTGTTAGCATGAAGCTACTAGACTGTGTGTATTGTCTTATTATAAAATCTCCAGTATTTTCGAGAACATCCTTAGGTGATTTGAACTTCTCTGTGTTCAAAAAATGTCCAGTCACCTTGTGGAGAGCTGTGAAGTTCTTAGCTCCAGATAGCTGATTCTTCACCTGCAGCAAGAGTATACCATTGCTCATGAAAGCAGGCTTGGGGAGTGGCCAGTTTCTGGTCAAGTGATTGCTTCTGCTCTACTTGTGAGTGTTGTGCTCAGCACAGATCTCTGTGAGTAAAATGCAAATAGAGCAGTTGGGATCCATTGTTAGTCATGGAGCTGAGCTGTGATGGATAAAACTTCCTCCCTAATAGTGAGGACTGAGTAGAAGAAGGTGTTCTACACACCCCTGGACCATGACTGACATGAAGGGATTGTCTTTCTGCTGAAGCTTGGGTATGAGATAGAAGAAGGTGTTCTACACCCCTGGACCATGACTGACACGAGGGGATTGTCTTTCTGCTGAAGCTTGGGCATGAGATAGAAGAAGGTGTTCTACACACCTCTGACCGTGACTGACATGAGTAGAACTTCTTTCAGCTGAAGCTTGGAGAAAAGAGACCAAGAACGCAGGAAGAGAGTAAGGGACACATCCCTGTGGTTTGACTTAGTCCCTACCATAGTGAACTATGGTCAGTGTAGAAAGGGAGTGAACACTTGACATGGTTCAATAACATTCTGTAATAAAAAATTTCTTATTCCCTGAATGCTCTTAGAATATTGTTCATAGGCAATATTTCTTTTTTTTCTTCTTAAAACAACTTTCAAGGGTTGGGCATATGATTCAGTGGTAGACTACTTGTTTAGCATATACCAGAAATAGTTGCATGTCTAGCATTGTAAAGCAATAAAAAAGAAAACAACAGCAAAACAAAACAATGTTCATTCCTGATGGCTCTTCCACTGAGGCTGACTGTAGCCATTCCAGTTCATCAAAGGGTTCAATGTCAGCTCACTCGAAATTCAGCAACTCCATAGATTCTGATTCAGAACAGGGTTTTGCAAGTCTTTTAACTATTTTATTTTTTTAGTCCACTCCTCATAGTGGATAAGCCCTCCACTGAGGAGTCAACAGTGTGCCACAATAGGTTGAGGCAGGACCAAGGCCCTCTCCCCAGTATGGAGGCTGAGCAAGGTATTCCTCCAAGAAAATGGGCTCCAAAATCCCAGTTCATGTACTAGGTTTTATGATTTTTTAAAAATGCTGGCGGGTCCCAAGCAGTTGGAGGCGGGTCCCGATGCCCGATTCTGAGCAGCGGGGGCAGCCGGTCCTGAGAGCCGCCAGCCCCGGGCAGGGCCCAGCCATGCGGTGCTGGGCTGGTCCCAGCCACACTGAGGTCCTGGAAGGTGCAGATTCCCAGTGGTGAGCAGCAGGCGGGCGTGTGGGTTGGAGACACGTGGGCAGACACATTGTATGGAATAGAATTGGATAATTATTACTTAGAGGAGAGAAGAAGTGGGGAAAGAAGGAGATGAGAAAGAAGAGAGAAAGAGAAGGGAAGCGGGAGAGAGAGGCATCGTGCAGGCCAAGAGGGGACAGTGAGAATCAAGATGGCTAGAGGAGGGCAGGGCCCCGCCTGGAGTGGGCGTGGCTTGTCTCTTAAAGAGAAGAAAACCATAACACTAGGGATAAATCCTGGTCCCACTGCCAGTGGCCCCACAAACTGTTCAAGCCACACAACTGTCACCCACATGCAGAGGACCTAGTTCAGTCCTATGCAGGTTCCCTAGCTACCAGTCCAGTCAGTGAGATCCCACTAGCTCAGGTCAGTTGTCTCTTTGGGCTTCCCCATCATGGTATTGACCCCTTTGCTCATATTATTGCTCCTCTCTTTCTTCAAATGGAGTACAGGAGCTCACCTCAGTGCTTAGCTGTGGATCTCTGCATCTGCTTCCGTCAGTTACTGGATGAAGGTTCTACAATGACAGCTAGGGTGGCCATCAATCTGATTACAGGACAGGGCCAGGTTAGTCACCATCTCCACTATTGCTTGGAGTCTTAGATGGGGTCATCCTTGTGGATTCCTGGGGATTTCTATAGCTCCAGGCCTTTATTAATCTTAACTTTCTCTGGAAACATTTTATATCAACAAATGTATTTCATCCCAAATAAAACAGAATAAATTATCAGAGCAAAAGCAGAAACTATGTCTTAATGAAAGAAAAATGTCTTTTAATTTTTTTTATCGATATATATGTTTAATTACTTGCTAGATTAGCAGACCAAAAAGATATATTAAGCAACTGAAGACAAGGTTCATAAACTCAGGAGGGGCAGGTTACATTTAGGCCAGGTGAGGTTTAAACATGCAATAAACTACTTATTAACACTGAATATAAAACCTTTTGCCACAAAATCAATGTATTAAACCTAGTTTCCAGAATTATCCAAACTCCCTTTTAAACATCATTTAATTTTTTAATACTTAAATATTTTCTTTTAATTCTTAATATAAACTTAATTGTTCCTTTTGTCTTTTATATATATAAAAGACATATAATCAGAGTAAAGGATATGAAATGTTTAAGGACAAAAACAAGATTGGCCAGAGAGAAATACAGAAAATATTTAGAAATAGACAGTATCATTGTCCTCAGAGAAGCGTGGAAGTAAACTGGTATTGATAAACTACACCAAGCTGAATAAATTCCCAATTCAGTCCAGACCTAAGATGTATGACCGTAAATTTATAATCCCAATTTAAATCTTCTTATAAGGTTTATCATCGTATTTCCAAGTGCTTGTCTCCTGACACCCTTTATGTTTTGTAAGTCACTTCTATAATCTCTCTTCCTCCACAGTTTGTACAGGCTCACTGGATCTGCATATCTCTACCATAGCTACATCTATTGCGGGTTTCCTCTTATTCCCCTCTCTCTGTCTGATTTTCTTCCTTCTGTCTCTAACTCTCTTCCCCCAATTTCAGTCGCCCCCATGATTATGAGGGACTCTCAAATATTTTTCTGAATCTAAAACAAGGTTCTGGAGCCAAGGTTGCTGACATAGCTTTCTCTTTGATGGTATATGGAGAGAAGGGATATTTCAATAGACAGAAAATCTCTTTTGTTTCTTATTCACTAGAAAAAAAAGATGGCCAATTCTTGAAAGCCTCTAGAGTATTAAAAATGCCAGCCATGAAAGATGAGGCTGGTGTCTCCACATGTAATGTCACCCAAATCCATGACCCTTGTTTTTATTGGTGTGTGAACATGAGTATTCATCCTCTGAATAAGGGCATCAGATCCTCTGCAGCTAGTGTTAAAGGCAGTGTGAACCACCCAATGTGGATCTGAGAACCAAGCCCCATCTTCTACAAGCACAATATGTACTCTTATCTGCTAAGCCATCTCTCCAGTTCCATTCTTTGTTGTTTTGAAAAATATAAGTATCTTAGCAGATAGTTCAAAGATATGCAATTCATGAAAATTAAATTGGAGAATTAATGACAATTATTTCTTTAGTAGTTACTCAATACAAGTTTCATGTCCTTCTATTTTTCCTTTGCTTCTGAGCCTCAGACCCAGGTGACCAACATCAAGAACAACATCACACTCCTGTCTGCTCCTCCACATTCCTTTATTTTTTCCTGAACATGGGAAGCCATGTCTGGAATGCTGGCATTGACTTTCAGGGATTTAGCAGTTGTAGAAGATCCTCCTGATGGTGACAAAGGGTCGCTTGCTAACATATTTACTGTACAGATGCACACTGATAGATCTGTAGCAAGAACTATAGCAGCACTCTGCATTTGCATAATTAACACAACACTGGCAAGTGGCCCTGTGAATAATTTTAAAAATGTTAATTCACCATTGTTTACATTGACCCAGAAAAATATAAAATGGAAATATTTTCTTATAAAATCATTTTTCTTCTGCTTTATGAACATTCTGTTCTGTTGCTTTCTAGCTCATAAAGATAAAATTACATAAAAATGGCAAATAGATGAATATACAGATGAACTTATTTTGAGGTCCTGAAGTACTAGGTTCATTGAAAATGCCAGAGTAGAGAAAGAAGCATATTTAGACTTCAAAATTTCCATTCCTCAAATGTACATAGAATAGCATCTACTAAGAAACTGGCAAAGTCTAGTAGACTACAGCACTCTTGAAATGTCCCACTCCCTGCAGCTCTGTGAGCTGAACCAGCATGACTCCTTGTTGATACTACATTATCCACCCACCATGACCATGAGTCTCTGTTTCCCACCTGAGAAGGAAGTCCTTTTGAAAAATACATAGTTTGTATCTCAACTAGATATCATGAAGATTATGCTTAAATCCTATCAATGGAAACATTTAGTGAATATCACTGGCTTCCCTAGAGGCTGCATAGCTTTGAAGGCTGACCCAACCCACTTCAATATGGTGCACTGTATCATGGAATTTTTCCATATATTTCTCCCAGGATACATAGAATGAGATTCTTTTAGTGTAAAATTAATTATTCTGTGTAGCTAGAATGAATAGGGAAAGAGAAATGATGAATACTGGATAATACAGATAATAGAATTGAGTCTGCAGCAAAGCATGGGGATGGGCAAGAAAGAGCCATAGGAATAGAGCAGAAATACACAGAACAGGATGATCTGCCAGCAACAGTCTTGTCAACTTAGAGAAGTATCACCTTTGAAAGCCACATGTCCATAGAACAGAAAGACAACCTTAAGGTATAGGTGACTATGGGCCAAAAATTAAGGTCCAACTGTTTTGTGTGTGTTTGCGGGAGGAGACTCAAGATTACATCTTGGCAACACTAATGCTGCTAAATATAAGGAGTTGTTTCAATAAAGAAGTGATTCAGCATCCTTTGGGTATATACCCAGTAGAAGCTGGGTTTTGAGGCAGATTGACCCCCAATTTTTTGAGAAACCGCCATAATGTTTGCACTCCCACCAGCAGTGGAGGAGTGGTCCCCTTATCCTCTCCTCAGTGTTTTTGATCTTAGCCATTATGACAGGTGTAAAAGGGTATCTCACAGTCATTTTGATTTGCATTTCCTTGATGACTAAGGATGTTGAGCAATTCCTTAAATGTATTTCAATCATTTGAGATTCTTCTGTTGATAATTCTCTGTTTAGATCTGTAACCCATTTTTAATTAGATTATTTGATATTTTGATGTCTAGTTTTTTGAGTTCTTTATATATTTTGGAGGCCAGCCATCTGTCAGATGTGAGATTGGTGAATATCTTTTCCAGTTCTGTAGACTGTCATTCTGTCTTATTGATGGTGTCCTTTGCCCTACAGAAATTGTGTAGTTTCAGGAGGTCCCATTTATTGATTGTTGCTCTCAGTGTCTGTGCTACTCATGTTATATTTAGGAAGTGGCCTCCTGTCCAGTGCATTCAAGGCTACTTCCCACTTTCTCTTATATCAGATTCAGTGTAACTGGATTTATGTCTTTGATCCACTTGGACTTGAGTTTTGTGCATAGTGGTAGATATGGGTCTATTTGCAATCTTCTAAGACCCTAGACCAGCAGCTGCAGAGCCTGCATGGGACCCACCTAGGCCCTCTGCATGTGGGCAACAGTGGTGTAGCTTGATCTGTTTGAGGGGCCCCTAGCATTTGGACCAGGATCCATCCCTGATGCATGAGCTAGTTTTTTGGACTCCATTCCCTATGGTGGGATGCCTTGCTCAGCCTTAATGTGGGATGGGGTCCTGCCTCAACTAAATGTGTCAGGCTTTGTGGCTGTGGAATGAGTTGAAGGGAGGTGAGGGGGCAGTGGAAGAGGGGAGGGAGGGGGAAATTGTGCTTGGTATTTAAAATAATAAAAAAATAAATGAAATCATTTATTAAGTTAGCAACCCCCCTAACAAGTGTAATTCTCTGCAGATCTTCTCAGGGTCTTGTGGTCGTTTACTCTCAAAAAAGGGACCAGGAAGCAACAGTGCACCTAGAGTCTTTGACTTGGAAACTTGTTCAGAGATCCTCACAGGTTGAAAAGCACCATCAAAACACTAAGGTCTGAATATGGGGATGCAGTGCTCATGGGTACTGTGTCCTAGTGGTTACCTTTTTGTTGTAAAAGTTGATTTTTTTATTGTTGAGAATTTTACACATGAGTATTGTATTTAAATCATTTCTACTTTTCCCACCACCAGCTCCTCCCTTGCTCCATCATTGTCTCTGAAAACCATGACCTTTTCTTTAGCCGATTCTTTAATGGAATCCTACTGTGGAGGCTGAGAAAGGCAGGCCCATTTCCACCTTGTCTGATGGTCATAGAGTTTGGAGATTGACAAGCATAGTTGTATGCCTCAACTCAGGGTGTGATTACTTGGTTCTTTTGAAATTCAGGTAAGTCCATCCCATCCTAAGTGGTGGTCAGGGTTTGCAAATGTACTTCTGCTCCTTCTTTTGTAACTATGAGGTCACCTGGGGAAGGGCGGTCTTCAGAATATGTGACCTAGAGCAGTTTAGCTACCTAGACAACAGAATGCTAATGATTTGATGTCTCAGAGTGACAAAGCAATTGACTGTGTGAGTTAACCTTTGTATTGTGTTAATAAAGTCTTTTGTTACCGTCTACCCCACCTCCATTTACATTGAGTATAAAAGCTGTGCTAAAATAAGCCTGGGTGATTTAAGTAATCCCTGGAATACACTCCTGGTATTATTCTGTTTTCTGTCTTATTATTTTTATGCATCTTCATATTCTTTGCTTATATTTTTTAAATTACCACATCCCTATCCTGGCAAGAGGTGATTTTGTCAAGGCCTGTCCTGGACATCCTACTGAGTCCATTTAGTATTTCTTATTTGTTATTTGTGGTTAGGGGTCTAGGCTGACCACTTGATATTGAATAATCAATTAAGGAGATCATTTTTATATATCACACCATCTATTAAGCAGGGATAATTTGACATCTTTTCATATTTCTATGCCTTCAATTTCTTTCTCTTGTCTTATGATAGAGACAGTGGTTCAAGGACTATACTGAAAAGAAGTAGGGATAATACACAGCCCTGTCTTGTTCATAACTTTTACGACATTTCTTTGAGATTTTTTTTCCATTTAGGATGATGTTGGCTGTGTGGTTATCCTATAATAGGATTGTGAGTCTGCAGCAAAACTTGGAGGTGGGTAAGAAAGGGCCATAGGAACAGAGCAGAAATACACAGAACAAGATGACCCACCAGCAATAATATCTTCCATTTAGAGAAGCATCACCTTTGAAAGCCATGGCATTTAAGTGAAACAATCCATAGATATCTGTTAGATCCATTTATGGATGATGCAATTTAATTCTGATGTTTCTCTGTTTATTTTTTTGTCTAGAAGATCTGTCTATTGTAGGAAATGGACTATTGAAATCACCTACTTTCCTTGGGTTGATATTAATATAACTTTAATTCCAGGAATATACTTTTAATGAAATTGGGTATGTATATGTGTGTATGGATGTATTATGTATATGATATGTATGTATATAGAGATAGATAGATGATACATAGATAGATAGATAGATAGGTAGATAGATAAATAGATGAATATTTGATTCTTGGTTATGTTGAGGTATGTTTTCTCCAAAACTATTCTTTTTTAATTAATTAATTAATTTTTTTTAAAATTTCCACCTCCTCCCC
>LOJH01014758.1:8082-23894 GCA_001685095.1 Ellobius talpinus
GCAACCACATGGTGGCTCACAACCATCTATAATGGGGTCTGGTGCCCTCTTCTGTGTGCAGGCATACATGCAGGCAGAATGCGGTATACATAATAATGAAATCTTATTAAAAAAAAGAAAAGAAAAGAAAGCTAGAATCGTATTAGGATTCAGCACTCTCTTCTTCAGTCCTGATCTGCACTTACAGCTGCCTAGACTTTAGGGAATTTTGACCTGTTCTACCTAACCTCCCATCAGCCCAGGGAAATGGCTCAATTGTTAAAGTACTTGCCATGTCACTATGAGGACCTAAGTTCAATGCCCAGCTTACAGGCAAGCACTGCAGCAAGCACCTAATTTCCAAAAATAAAGTGCAGGGACTAGAGATGACTCAGCAGCTAACAGCACTTCCTGACCCTGCAGAGGACGCGGGTTCAGTTCCCAGCACCACTTTCAGCTAACAACCTTCTGAATTACAGTTCCAGGGGACACTCTCTTCTGGCCTTTATAGGCATTGCATACACACAGTGTACAGACAAAAACAAATAAATCCTTAAAAACAAAAAGTGCAGAGCAAAGAGGAGGACATCTGCTGTTGACCTCTGGCCTCCATCCACTCACACACTCAGGCAGTACAGGGATCTTAGGGAGGGGGACTAATGTACTTCACTAGTCAATTTGAAAAACAAAGTATCTGTGAGATGAAGTCTTGCTACATATCCCAGGCTGGCCTTGAACTCACTGCAACTCCCCTGCCTCAGCCTCCCAAGTGCTAGGATTATAAGTGGATACCACAATGCCCTCTAAATGTTTTCTTTCTTCTCTTTTCTTCCTGTCTTCCAAAAGAACAGCTTTCAGAACCCAAGTCTGCAGTCACTGTGAATAAACAACTTGATGCACCAAAGAAGGCTATCTGATGGCTGAGAGGAGCTCAGGCAGTGCAGGGAGGGCTTGTTACTCTGCACACAATGTACTTGGCTATCCTTTTTAAAATCTGGATACTGTCAGTTCATTTTACAAACATTAATTATCTGACTTCTTCAGAGAAAAACAGAAAATTTATAACTTCCCTTTTTTGTTTCAGACTCTAGGATCTTCCTACAAAATGACACTACAGTATGACAGGAGACATGTTTTGCAGTGACTGTCATCCTTATACTGACGCCTCGGTCACACAGAACTGCCTATACTAAAGCATCTAACATGAACACCTCAAAACTGAAGTGACTTAGTGACTCACACAATGCTTTGTAAGGCCTAGGGTAAGACAGACAGGGCTGTTTGGTGCGCTGTGCAAGTAAGCCTCTTTCTCAGCAAAGACTTAATGAAATCCCGCAGCCCTGGCACACTGACATTTCTTTTAATGTGCTTAACTTGCAATTCTAAGCTCAGCAAGTAAAGAGAATCTTCAAATAATGCCTCAAATACATAAAACAATTTTAACAGTTGCTCAAATGCATTTCAGAATGTGCATGGATTCACTGTGAATCAGTAACTATGAAGATCAGTTTCCAGTTACATTTATTTCAGAAGCACAGGGAAGGCAAAAACCCCACAACTGATGACCACCTACCCTATGAGAGAATGACTCAATTCACAGGAGTCACAGCTTCTCTTACGTCTTGTAGGTTTGATCTAAATTTCATCTTGTAGGTTCCAACACTCTTAAAAGGACTGTTCTAAGGGTGATGATGTAGGGATACCTATAGATAGAAGAAGAGAAAAGGCCAATATAGACCAGCATGTAGACAGAGATCGAGGGAGGAAAGGAAACAGGGGAGTCCCAAAGACTGGGGCGAGGGAAGCGACTAGGGCAGAGGATGTCCATGAGAAGGTTAGCTGCTGCTGAGGTAGCTGTGTTCAGGGCAGAGGCTTTAAAGAGACAGGACATCCATTTGTGCCCGGTTTATAGGGTTATAAAGAAGTCATCGCCACAGATAAAATGTCATTCATGCTTGCATTTTTTTCATGCTTGCATTTTTAATAAAAACGAAAAAACAAAACTGAAACTATGCAACTTAACAAGGTATGTTATATTTCTAAAGTACACAAGTCTTCCTTACTTCCCTCCTCCCAGTATGTCAGCACTACCCCTCTAATGAGATTAGGGATAAAGACAGAAGCTATTTCTACTTCCACAGATGCCAAAACAACCGTCTTCCTTGCCTTCTCTGTCCTGCCAGAAGCCTGACCTTACAAGTCTAAGAAGTTCAAGACAAGGAACAGCAGCAACACACACTGACAAACGGCTCCATCTTGCTTCTAACAGAACTCCCACATTACTCTAGCGTACAAGGCCTTTTGCAGCTTCTATTCTCTCAACTCCACAATCTGCTCACATTTTAATGCAATGACTATTTTTATTAAAACAGGATAATATTTATTAGAATTTTGCATGTTGCTAAGATTATAGTCTTTGGGCAGACACAAAAATATCTGTACAGAAAGTCTTTTATACATCCAGCAAGAAATATGTCAAAAGATAAATTTTTCAGAAGTATTTTCCTAACTTGGCTAGCATTCTCCCACAATCTTTAGTGTGTCAATCATACAGATGAGGGTCACATCTCCTAGTAGATAATGTGTGTTCACTGATGCAGTTCTGAGCACCCACTGGAAGACTAGCTCCAGGACCTCCCTCAGATTGAAAACAAAACCATAAAAATCATTAGATTTGTGCACAACCCATGTATGTCCTCCATCACACTTTACAGCACCTGTAGCTTACGTGTAACACCTCACACAATGCACCTGCAGGTCTATTCTGCTGGTGCCATGTTGCAATGCTCTGAATGACCAACAGATAAATCAATTTACATTCCCAGTGACAGGGCGGTATTACCAATGGACCAGGTCTTAACTTATAAATTAAGGTTAATTATATGCCTTATATGAAAAGCTTAGGCAAAAAGTGTCTTACACTTGGTTTTCCAATTTTGGAAGGTACCCAATCTGAAAAAAGAAAACAACAATAACAGCAAATAATTAATTAATTTAAAAAATGTCCCAAACTCCTTAAGATCTTCAGGTTCAGACTACTGAGCTGCTATACTATATTGAGCAATGCCAGGGAAAGAAGTCTATACATGTATAGTACAGACAGATCTGTTTTTTCCAAATATTCTGGCTCTGTTATCAGTTGGAATTAAAGTGTGGCATTCTCTTTGGCAAGTATAATGTTTATTAGAAAAGTTTTAGTTAGACCTTGTCCTTTAAGAATACTTAAGAACCTTGTGCAGTGGTCTGAATGAGGTGTCCCCTACAAGGTCCTCAGTTGGAAGCTGTTTGGCAAAGATTAGGAGGTATGGCCTTATTGGGGCGTGTCACTGGGGAAGGGCTTAAGACTTCAAAAGCTTTCAGCTATTCCCAGTGAGTTTTCTGTTCTGCCTCTGAATCAGGAATGTGAGCACTCAGCTGTTGCTACTTCAAGTTCCTGCATCCACCAGGCTTTCTGCCATAGAAACTGTAAGTCCCAATAAAACCCTTCCTTCTGTAAGTAGCCTTAATAATGTTTTGTCACAGCAAATGACTATAATGCAGTTTTAAATATAATTCAACCCTTAATTAAGGCTTACAGAAAGATTAAAGAGTCACTACTGGATTTTAAGTCAGCTCTCTGGCATAACTCACCCTGCAATGAATGATACAAAACTCACCCTGTAGAGAAATTCCACTAGCACAATAAATGCAGCAACGACCTCAGCAGAATACAAGTTTTGTAGAACATCAGAAAACTCACAACAGACAAAACTGCTCTAGATGTTAGTGTAGTGGGATGGAGATGGAGGTGCGATGGGGGTGGGGGTGGGGAGCTTTGAGAGTAAAAGCCTCACCTACCGCTAATCTGCTCTCTGCTTGAATTTGCAGTTCAAGATAGGTTCTCAATTTCCCACTCCAACAGCCACATTTGCAGCTTGCTGCCAATGCTCCCCTGTCCACGAGCGATTCTTAAGCCTCGGGAATCATAAGTCTAGATAAACTCCTTCTGCAAGCTGCCTGTTAATGGTGTTTTAGCATAGCAATAGAAAAGTAATTTATCTGATGGAACCTTTCAGAGTACAGTCAGAGCTTTATCAACATGAGAAAACTCATGGAAAGAGGTCCTATGAATGTGTAAGAGCTTTCTTCATAATCCAAAGAGAAATCATACCTTTGAGATGAGATCCATGGATATGAGAAAAACTTTAATAAAGGCTGGGCACCAGAAATGATACTAGAAATTAATGAATGTATAAAGCCCTCTAGCTAACTTTTTGTCCTTAATCAGTACTAGAAAATTCAGCCTTAAGGAAGAAACATTAATGGGGGTGAATGACCCACTTCTGCATACAGAATGTCACTTTTAGATATGTCATTTTAATGTCACAATAAAGGTGTGCATCTTTACTTCCAGCACTCGGGAGGCAGAGGCAGGTAGATCTCTCAGTTCAAGGTCAGCCTGATCTACAGAGAAAGTGCCAGGACAGCCATAGGTACACAGAGAGACACTGTCTCGAAACAAAACCAAACAAAACCGACAACAAAATCAAAAAAAGGCAAAAAATAACCAGCAATAACAAACAACAAAAATATCACATAGCCCTGGTAACAGACTTTTGTAGAAATGGCTCCAAGCATGCTAAGACACAGGAAGGGATTAACAGTCACTGCTTCAGTTCACACTAAACAAGAGACAAAGTTTCTTGCCAGTGTGTGATGACAGACCTCCAACAAGCACATGACTTGTGGTGGCCCCTCCACTGTCCTCACTCCTGAAGAAGGCTGTAGTTTTGATGGAGGTTCTTCTGACAGCTCTAACGACATACAATACAGCTCTGGTTCTGAGATGACCCACTGCTGGGACTACTCAAAGATCTGGCAGATCCAAGGACTCCTTTGCACATCCATGGTTTTTAAAGTCAAAGAAAAGGAACATATTCGTGGTACAATGCATGAGTGGCAAAGCTAAGAAAAAAATATTACGACTCTTCTGACTCCTTGTTCTAATAACTAGAAATCTTTGTGATTCAAAACACAAAGTAAGTGAAATGAAAGCTTAAAGTTTAGAAGGGCTGGAGAGATGGCTCAGTGGTTAAGCGCATTGGCTGCTCTTGCAGAGGACTCGGTTGGGTTACTAGTACCCACATGGTCTGTAATTCCAAGTGCTGTCCTTTGATTGCCACAGGTACTGCATATGTATGTTATAGGTACATACATGCAGGCAAAAGACACACATAAAATAAAAAGAAGTTAATCTTTGAAAGGAAATTGCAGAGTGCTGACATTTTCCTTTCTTTGCTTTCTGAAAATCCATGATAGAAATGTCTCCATTTTGCCACGCCTTCCCTGCCATGATGTACCAAAACTCAGAATCTGAACTAAAACAAATCCTTTCTCCGTTAAACGGGGAGGGGAGAGCAGGCAAAAAAGATGGGAGAAGGGGGAGAGAGGGAATGTACTCAGCATCTAGGGGTAAAAGCCTCAGTGTGTGCAAGGCCCTGAGATTTTTCCCAGCACTATTTTAAAATTAAAAAATAACCAAAGAATTGATTTCGAACTGTGAGGTGGACACTGATTTGCAGGTGACAGCAAAGCATACAGCAGCTGGCAGTGGAAAGTGGCGAGGCAGAGGAGGGGAGCAACAGAGCACTGCGATGCAGAGAAGCCCCGCTAGCATGGTGAGGGCAGAAGGTAGGAGTCGCTCAACTTCCTTCCGGCTCTGCCAACCACATCACTACACTCCCCTCATCACTAAGGGGGTTATGTACTAGCAGGGAGAACAACAAAATTCTGATTCTGTATGACAGAAATCACAATGTGAGGGAATGTGAATAAATCACATAACATTAGCCACAGGCTGCCCCGTACACCAGTCCTTTATATGAAATGAGGTGATACTTGCATGTAATTCACAAGTGTCCAACATATATTTTAAACAATGTACATGTCCTGTCAACAGTTTCTAGACCCATTTTTCCCAAATATTTTTTATACAACTTTGGTTGAACCCACATATTAGCAGCTAATGCCAAACTGCTTTCTTAGCATGCACAAGATGGGATTACAGATAAAAGAGAACTTTCTGTTAGAGTCTGAGGGAAGGCCCCAAGAAAAGAACAGTCAGGTATGCAGCCAGCCAGAGTGTTTATTAAAATTTAAAAACTACCAACGTGTTGGGGTGGCAAATGGGGACCCCCAAAGAAGGTCACAAGCTCCTTTTAAGTAGTTAGGGGAATTCCAGGGAGGAGGGTTTAATCTGGGTCTGATTAGTGGAGGAAAGATTAGTCTGGGGACTGACTGGTGGGAGGCCCCAGCGGTTAGGGTAGGGAACGCTAACGCTAGTTATGGGGAGCCTGTGGTCATCTGCTGATTGGTTGGCCCTGAGTTTCCCCAGAACTGTTTGCTCAGCTCCAGCTATTTCCAGTTCCCTGGCAGGGGCTGTTAGAAACCTGTCATGGTCCTGAGCTGGCTCCCGGACTCTCTCACTTTCATATGAAAATGATTTTTTGATAGTTTAAGATGTAACAGACTTTCATGAAGTATGTGTATAATTTATTTAACACTTTATATGAGGTTACATGTAGAATTCAAATTTGGAACAGACATGAAAATAAATCCAGTTGTTTCAGCTCAGAGATAGCCACTAGCTTAAGTTTAACAAGAAAGTCCTTTACTCCTTAGTGAGATTAGTATGTTAACTCCACATCTAAGTAATACATATCACTTTAGGCTAATAAAAAAGCAAATAGATTACATCAGCTGATACCACAGCTTAGAGATTTCTAAAATGTAGTTCTATTTCAGAAACTATTCATTGGTATTCAGTAGTTTCAGCGATGTTTGTGGTTTATAAGCCAGGATTAATACACTTAAGTCATGTACCTTGATGGATGCTAGCTACCAATGCTTAGCCTAAAAAACAAGTCAAACATAAAAGCATTGAAATGCCATTTACATCAAAGTTTGAAAAGCTGAAACTTGAAATGGTACATATTATTAAGCAATACCTATACTTGGGGAAATATGAGCAACTAGACAGGAATAATACAGTCTATTACTGGACGGTGTTCATTTGAGTGGGAAGGTACCAGAAAGGTTTTAGCGGGACAGGCTAGTACACAGACATTTATCTTACAGTTCTTTCCACCTTGTTTATGTCTTTTATATTTCATAATAAAGTAACAAGCATTCTTCTACCACATGACACATCCTACATACGCTGGCAGATTTAAGGTAATCTTGTGTTCCAGCAACACTGACAACTAACAAGAATATCTCGGTTTACATTGCTCCCAACAGCTATTTCTATCAGTTTGTTAAAACTTCCTTCCAGTTTGTGAGCATTTCCTAAATACATTCATTTTCTTATTCTAAATACTGAGTTCTTACTAAAAGCCAGACAAAACAGTATACAATAAAGGGTGAATCCCATCCTTTTGTAGCTTCAAATCAAGACAGGTAAGCAACAGTCATATGGCACAAGACCAAGAACACTGTGCGCAACTGCTTATCCTGGCCACAACCGAGACCACGCTGCACTAGTTTTCCCAGATGACTGGCTGTTGCTGCCCTCTGATCTCCTTGGCAGTTCCTACACCTCTCACACAGGGCTCTTTACGTACTTCCTGGCAATCCTATCCACATTTTATTTATTTGGACAAGGGGATTGAACCTAAGGCCTGGGGCTAAGCACATATTCTACAGCTACCCTCAGGCCTCACATGCACCACACACCACAGCTTTATACTGATATCTTTCAAATTGACATTTCTGGCTCAGACTACAAATACATGCCATTATGCACTGCCTGACTGAACTGTTCCCGGGGAAGGGGTTAAGAAGATGTAAAATTAATAATGTCCAAAGTCAAACTCTTGCCCTTGTCACCAAATCTGCCAGTCCCTCTTGGTCCAGCACTGCACATTATATTCTACGTGAATGGCAGTGGTGTGATACAAACACTATAATTTCTCACTTTGGAGAATATCAGCTACTCACATTTGATTTTAGACCAAAAATTCTGGCGCCACGACTCCCCCTGCATACACGGTGTGACAAGCTCTCCCCATCTTCCACTCATTCACTAATGCAAGCACAAGTCTCTCAAGTTATCTTGTTCACTTTTCCTCATATCCTGTCAACAGTACGAGTTACTTAAACCTAAATCAGAAAATGTTAGTCTTCTGCTCAAAACGCTCTTATGATGGGCTGGAGAGATGACTCAGTGGTTAAGAACACATACTGCTCTTGAAGAGGCCCTGAGTTTGATTCCTAGAACCCACATCAGACACTTCACCGTCACCTGTTAACTCTGACGCCGACTTCTGAACTCCATGGGCAATTACACTCACATGAACACACAGTTAGAAACAACTCCCCCGATGTGTTGTGGAATAATCTTTTTGTACACTGTGAAGAAGTGTCACTCTGGTTGGTTTATTAAAGAGCTGAACAGCCAATAGCTAGGCAGGATTTCCAGGCACAGAGGATGCTGGGAAGAAGGGTGGAGTCACCAGTAGACACAGAGGAAGCAGGAAAGCAACATGGGTCTCACAGAGTAAAGGCAATAAAACCATGAGGTAGAAGGTAAATTAGTAGAAATGGGTTAAGTTATAAGAACTAGTTAGAAACAAGCCTAACCTATTGCCCAAGTGTTCATAATTAATAAGTCTCCGTGTGGTTATCTGGGAGCTGGAAGGTGGGACAGAAAAATCTGCCTACAAATGGTGTCCAACGTCTGACCACATACAACCATGTAAGACCTGAGAGAGCTTTAGAAAAGGTTCCAAACACACAAAAACGGAGCCAAACATGGCTTCCTAGTCTCATGACTCTCATTTCAGCCACGGTACAGAGACACATCTCCCCACAGCTGCCTGTGTGCTTGAGCCCACAGTGCACCATGAGCTAAGCCATGTGGAGGGTTTAAAGTTTCGCTCATGTAGACGGAAAAGGTCACAGATACACAGGAAATCAGGTTCAGATGGAAACAAGACTCTAAACAGGTTAGGGTGTTTAGCATTAAAAAAAGGGTATAGACAGTCATAGGAAAATGAATATTTTAAAAATAATAAAGTCTTTAGAGAGTAAAGTAAAAAAAAAGAAAGCCATGTAAGGACGAAAAATGCAAAGGGAATCTGGATTCTATATGGTGTCTTTTTAACTTTGAATTTTTAAAATGATAATGTACAAAAAACAATAGCTGCTGAGAGATTAAATTGTGAAAACTACTAAATTAAACCAACCTATGTATTTTTAAAATGTCTAAACTTCAGTTCTAGGACAGCATGGTCTACAATGTGAGTTCCAGGACAGCCAGAACTATTACACAGAGAAACCCTGCCTCAAAAAAACAAAACAAAACAAACAAAACACATACACAAAAAAAGGTCTAAACTTCAAAATGGAAGGAAGTCAATGTGTTGCATTGGGGGAGAGGTTATGCTTCTGTTTTCATAGGAAACGAAAGGCTGTAGATTCCTTCCAGATTAACAGAGAGCAGATCTGACCAGGAGAGAACTCCTGAGTAGCTTGGCTACAGACATGTGGGAGGAAGCCAAAAAAGACTACAGGACAAGTGATATGTAAGGTGATTCCTTGACATAGGAACAGCTCAGAGATGAGATATGAGAAATCTTACTGACTACAGAGTCCTTCCTCATGACTTATTATTACATGCCATCTTTTCATTTGGCAGGGATTATACAACTAACTCAAACAGTTATAAAGTTGACAGATGCTTTTTACCTGCTCAAACAGAAAACAAAAATCATCTTTAAGTGACTTCTGCACACCACACATTCTGTACTTGTGTTAATGCAGTTGTGTTACCTTTGAAAGTTTGTGTTTTCACAGAAGGGGGCCAGGTGTTAATGAAAACGGGTGGTCCAAGTGACCCAGCCTCTCAGAGTTCTGCATCTAGAACAGTTTCAATGTTGGCTGAGATGGTCCAGCCTCACAGACTACTCTAGCCAGGATTTCAGATAAGCCTTACTTACACTTTCCCACTGCACCGAGACTAGACAACAGCTAACTTCCCCAGGTCTTGATCATTATCCTAATTTTCCCCTAAAGATTTGGGTCCCCTAAAGATGCCAGCAACCCAAACAACAGGAAGAAGTCTAGAGAACACAACACCCACACTCCCAAGAGGTGGGGTAGATGGCTTTTGGTCTTTTGATGGGTTATAGATGTTTATTATTATTTGGGGGGTTGGTTACAAGTTGTTATTGGTCATGGTCAGGAAAAAAGCTAAACAAAGGAGTTAGATTCAAGGATCTCTTTATGAAGGAAAAGATATAGTATAGAAATGATGAGATAAAAGGTGGATTGTTGAGTTTACTTTTAAACCAACACTAGTCACAAATACTTTACATCAGTATGGATTTTTGTATACTCATACAAAATTAAGGTTATTTTTGTTATATTGTATGTATGTTCCTAGTCTTGTTTAAGGTTTTGTACCTATGCTGCTCATTTTAAAATGCTCTGTAAAGTTTAAGTCTTTGAAAGCTACTTAGGATAATAAATACAGGTTAATAGTCATCTAGAACTATCAAACTTATAGTCATGTTAGGCAAGTTTTCAAATTCATACAGATATATTTTGGATAGATAGGTGATCTTCAAACACTTCAAAGACCTAGAGAATATGGCATTTAAAATGTTTTAATAACAAAAGGCTTTTCATGATTTTAAGAACATAAGGCTTTTCAAGACAGTGAGACACGTCTGCTCCTGGCAGCACCAACTTACTTCAAAAAAGGATGATGGGCACTTAAGAACTTCCATATGGAATCTGCTTTCTTTGCAGCAAAAGCTAGCCATTTGGGCAAGAAACTGCACTTGCCAAAACAGGGTAGGACAGTCCTTCAAAAATTCCTACTTCACAGAAAAATCTGTCAGATATCCTATGCCTGTAGGCTGAACATAGATGCCCCAGCATTGCAAAGGAACCTTGGATGACTATGTAGAAAGCCAGCTGTTTCTGCTGCTTTTTTTGTTTGTTTTGGAAGTTGCTTGCTCTGTACTTCCTGTTTACTAAGGTAATATATACTTCTAGGATCTTTGATGGAACTGAAGGCTACATAGTCATATTTATAGTTTTAGTTTTGAAAGAAGATAAATTAGGTACAGAACTTTGAACTCACCAAGATTAAGACAAATAATAAAGTATTTTCTACAAAATTGCCAAAAACAAATATACTGAACATTGTGAATGTAATTCTTACCTGATAACTATTCTTATTGTATATAGTTTTACTGTGTTAATAGTTAAAAACCTTTCCATTTTAGCTAGACAAAAAAGGGGGAAATGTTGGGGAATAATCTTTTTGTACACTGTGAAGAAGTGTCGCTCTGGTTGGTTTATTAAAGAGAAATTATTTTTAGAAGACTTAAATTCTAGGGGAAGGGATAATTTTTGCCAAGAATAACAGAAATGAATATTCTAGAGGTTTTTGTTTTGACCACTGAAATACAAAAACCATTGTCTGCCCAATATTTATAAAGTATACAGTTCTTCTTTGTTTACTATTAATCTGATAGCTCTGCTTTTGAAGCCTTCTGCAGTGTAGAGAGAGACAAGAGGCTTGTGGAAAATGACAGGGGCCAGAGAACATGCGGGCAGCTCTCCCATCACTTGATAGGCAGCAAAGTTGAGATACTAACACATTACATAGCCTACCTAGGGAAAAAACAATCACGATAACCTGTTTATACCTTAGATGTAATGCTTTATTAGTTTTTACTTTATGTACATTGGTGTTTTTCCTGAACATATCTTTGTGTGAATGTTGGGTGCCCTGGAAGTGGAGTTACAGTTGAGCTGCCATGTGGGTGCTGGGAATTGAAAACAGGTCCTCTGGAAGTGCTCTTAACCACTGAGCCATTTCTCCAGCAATGCTTTATTAGTTATTAGAGTGCTTTAGGTCATTATAGATTTGTATGTAACACAACAAGTACTTCACATTATTCCCAAAAGAACCAACCATGAATTATCAAAATGGCTTTGTTTGGAGGTCAAAAAAATCAAGTTTATAGTCTTACTCACTAAGAGCAAAAACTGTCTTCTCAGAATCTAAGCCTAGTGCCAACACCGAGCTATTATTACAGTTTAGATATGACCTGAATGTGTCCCCAAGGGCACATGTGCTAAGGCTAAGTCTGCAGTGAAGGGAGACAGGAGAAGTAGTTAGAGGTGGAATCTTGTACAAAGGAGTCAGCACAGGAGCACTCAAGGAGTGGGGTAGCTCTCCGGGAGTGGGCTGGCTCAAAGACCACCACACTTGGCCGTTTCACACAGCCATTTCCTTTTCTACGTTACTGCCACATTGTGAGACAGCCCATGGGACTTTCACTTAAGGTCCTGAACTGCCAGCCTCTAAAACTTTTATATAAATAGACCTCTTCTATATAAAATACTCAGCACCAGGCATTTTGCTATAGCAATACAAAGCAGATTAAGACAGTTGTATTTAAAAAATAACTTCACTATTCCCTCATCAATAAAGCAAAAATATTACTATACACAGGCTTTAAAATGATAAACTATTCTGGACATGGTGATGCACACCTTTAATCCCAGCACTCAGAAGGGAGAGGCAGGGGGATCTCTGTGAGTTTGAGGACAGCCTGGTCTACAGAGCAAATTTTAGCACAGCCAGGCTACACAGAGAAACTCTACCTCAAAAAACCCAAAAGATAAACTATAAACACACTCGAACACACACACACACGCACGCACACACACACACGTGTTTACAGTGAGTGGGCAAATATGTACCATTAGTCCTTTTTTTTACTGGGGGGAAATGTGTTTCTTGGTCCTCCTCTACAGTGTCAACCCAGCGCTCCCCAGCCTAGCCACCTAAGTTCATGCTCCACAGCAAGGTGGAAAGAGAAAACTGATTTCACTAAAGTTATTCTCTGACCTCTGCAATGCCCCCACGCCACTTACATCATGTGAGCACACAGTAATTTTTAAAAAATTAAATAAGCTAAAATAACATAATCACAAATAAAATTAAGGTAGAAGGTAAAATTACTAAGTTATGTCTAATTTTCACCTTCCTATTAAAAAGCCTCAATCCTCTGAGTAAATCATTTAACTTCTATAAGTCTATTACTTCCTTCAGTGATGAAATCAAATTAGTTGATTCAAACATCCCACTTATGATTAAAAAATGTACTATGATGAGTACTGTATGAGTCTCCAAGGACTGAATAAAACATAGGTAAGTTATAAGCTTTTGACATCTAATGATTAATATGAAATATGTTTTGAATTTCTTAAACATCTTAAGATAATAAGGCTAATTTTTCTCTATATTTACAAGGAATGTTCTTAGAACTACTTACATCTGGCTGAATAGCTTTAAACACTGGCACATCCATTAGTGTTATCTGACCCTGAAAGACAAAAGGGGTTTCGTTCTGAATGCCAAGTTCTTTGGAACCCTATGATATGAAATTTATTCAAAATAAAATAAATAAAATTCCTATTCAATACTAAATTACAGAATATACAGTCTTTAAATACTTATAAGAAATAGAAATCATAGTCTTTGTGCCTTACACATAGTTACTCCTAGTTATCTCTCTCCTAGGGAGGCTAGTAGAGAGAACATTTGGGCACTGTCATCCATCGATGGATCAGCAGTTCTCTCAGCACCAAGGCTGATGGCCTAAATTCAGGATGTTCAATCCCTCATCCCCACATGGCAGAGGCAAAGAACAAACTCTCAAGTTGCCCTCTGACCATGGTGTATGTGCCCCCTTCTCATACAAATAAACAAATACATGTTAAAAAACAAAACAAAACAAAAAAAAACTTAAGCAATCAGGAGAGGGTAAACACACACTACAAACAAGAAAACTGTCCCTGGAATACAGAGTGGTTCAAGACCAAAAAAGCAGTTTATTTAGTTAACAAAAGGTAAAGAAAGACCTAAATAAATGAACATTTATGTCAGCTAAAAACATTTTCTAGATAATTCATGATAGTCTTATGATTGAGAAATCACATTTTCCAATTTTTAAATTTACAAAACAGCAAAAAGTACTTTTGAACATACTAAGGTGGTTTGAGTCAGCAAAGGCAGAGATAGGTACGTATCCATTATTTACCAAACAGAGGGGGAACAAAAAACCGCCCTTTAAGAAGGAAGCTGCTCCCCCACCTTCTCTTGCTCCACACCTGTGCTAGTCTCTAGCTCTGACTCCGCCACAGTAACTCAAGGATATGAACTGCGTGCAAATACTGGAAAGCTAGAGGCAGAAAGCTTACCGCGTATTCTTCCGGTGTAACCTTAAGAACATCAAATACCACAGCATCAAAGCTTTTCTTCAATTCAGAGCCCTTCTCACTTAGCGACTCAGAGCTGCTACTTTTCTGTCAAAGAAGAAAACACAGCCCTTAGACACTGTCTCAGCCAGAGTCACACAAAGAAGACAGTCCTCAAAAATTGAGGACCTAACTTGGAGTCTCCAACATCCATTTAAAATCTAGGCAGAGTGTACACTTCTATAACCCCAGTGCTGGGCAGCATGTAGAGAAAAAAGGACCCATGGAATTTGCTGGCCGATCAGACCAGCTGACTCATAAGCTCTGGGTTCAGTGATAGGCGCTCTCAAAATCAAACTAGAGTGAATGAAGATTACCTATATGCAAGAGCTTATGTCTACATGCACATGTGCACAGCCATGTGAACATGAACATACACACACACACACACACACACACACACCGGAGCTAAGAACACTGTGTAATAAAACATACAGAAAAGGTGAGTAGAGCATGTTGCTTAGTTGGAAGAATGCTATATAAAGAGTCAGAAAATTTGAAAGCAATGTTGAATTTCCATTTCTTTTAGGATCTTATGTAAGCTACACTTCTGTATTTTTCTTCAATAAACATTCTGATGTTCCCTAGTTGCAGAAGAAGGGAAAGAAAAGAGAATACTGCACATCTACAGTCATGTATGGCCTAACAATTCAGACACTGTCAACATGTTGTTAAGCAACCCTGTCAATTATCACCACAGTTTACTCACACAATCTACAATGGCTACAACATGATCACGGCACCCATACACAAAGTTGCTACTGATCAAAATGTCATTGTGCAAGGCATGACTGTATTTATAACTTTAAAAACTAGGAGAAATAGAAAATATTCTTGTAACATAAACTACAAGAAAATATTCAGAACTCCACTTATTAAACAATGGTCTAAGCCATTCATACTTGTTAATATATGTTAATGGCTGATCGTGGATGTCAATTTGACACATCTAAAAAAGGGAACTTAATGAAAAAATAGCCCCCATCAGACTGTGTGCTGTAGACATGTCTGTGGGGCATTTTCTTGACTGCTAATTGAGCCCAGACACTGAGGGAGGCACCACCCTTAGGCAGATGGATCTGGGCTGTATAAAAAAGCTGGTAGAGAGAACAAGCCAGTAAGCAGCTTTCCTCCAAGGAATCTACTTTAGTTCCTGACTTCAGTTTTCTTCCTTGACTTCCTGCACACTCAATCTGTAAACTGAAATAAACCCTTTCTTCCCCAAGTTGCTTTTGGTCATGGAAAGCCTTCCTTTTTGTTTAAACAGAAAAGAGGAAATGGTGTGGGAAGTCCTTCTGTCTATATGTTGATTTTATTGGTTAATGAATAAAGAAAACTGGCTTGGCCTATAGCATGGCAGGAAGAAGGCGGAGTTAGGAGAAGCCCTGGATTTGCCGCCTAGGACAGATGCTGGGAACTTTAGCTGGTAAGCCACAGCCACGTGGCCATATACAAAATACTAGAGATGGGTTAGTTTAGGATATGAGTTTAGCCAGAAATACACTTAAGCT
>LOJH01014759.1:1519-17665 GCA_001685095.1 Ellobius talpinus
GAGCAAAGAGGTCAAGACCATGATGGGGACACCCACTAAAACAGTTTACCTGAGATAATGGGAATCCACCAACTCCAGTCAGCATAGGTCCAAACTAGAACCTCTAAATGTGGGTGAAAGTTGTATGGCTAGGACAGACTGTGGGGGCCACTGTCAGTGGCACCAGGATTTAACCCTACTGCTTGTACTAACTGTTTGGAACCCATTCTCTTTTGATGGATACCTAGCTCATCCTAGATGTGGTAGAGAGGGACTTGACCCTTCCTCAAAGCAGTGTACCTTACCCTGACTGAGAGGATTGCTACTGGAATGGGGGGGTGGTAGAGGAAATGGGAGGAGGGGAAGAAGTCATAACTGCGAATGGTATGTAAAACAAAAAAGGATAGTTTCCTTTTTTAAAATAAAATTTTAAAAAGTAATTAAAAGGAAGATGTTTTTTCCTCACTGGTTTCTAAATAGAGATTTGCCTTTCAGAAAACTACTTAGCCAAAGCAGGTAAAGCTCATACTAGTAAAGACCAGTTGCCTCTTTGAGGTTCATTTGAGGCCAGCTTTGCCCCAGGTAGATTGGAAAGGGTGATCTACTGGTAGTCTTTAAAGATGGAAGTTATGAAATAATCCCACACTAGCTCAGAATTGCATATAACAAAGGGTCATTTATTTAGGGGTAGACTCACAGATCACAGTCTTCTGCAGGAATGGGGAACAGGAACCAAATCCAGAAGTCGGGTGAGAGAGCAAGTGTGCATTATGTTGACATTTCTAGTATAAGAGGCCATGCCCAAGTGGGCTGGTATCTTAAAGGCTACTGACTGAAGGAGTTCCTACAGCAAGCCTTTGCTCTAAGCTCTTAGGGGTGTCAACATTTTACATCCTTATACTTAATGAGAAATGTTTTCATACAGGAACCCTTTGTTATTGTAAAATATGTGCATTTGTTTACATTTTGTAACAAAAGGGGATTGTTATGAACCCAGACTTGAATATGAATTTGACAGCTTCAAAAATACTAATTATGCATAAGCATATAGAATAGAATTTTTTGATAATCTACTTTGGAGTTAAAAAAATACTGGACCAAAGAGAAATGCAAATAAGTCAGAAAAAGCTCTTATTAGATTAGCTTCAGGCAAGTTCCCTCACACTCCACACAACTAAGGGTTCTTCCGAGGATACAAATAGGTTAATTAAACAGGTAACACTGTGCTTCTTAATTACTCTCATTTCTCCCAAAAAAACTATTATATGAAATTTAACAGTCTTTCTACAGAAAATAAGACACATACTTCCAACATTATGTGATTAAATTATGATAGAAGCATAACACTTATAAGTAAATATGTATATGACAATTTAGATAGAAAGTGTAAATGGATATGAGAATAATTTAAACATTATTCTTCAAAGATTTTGAAGGATTAAATTTCATTCACTCATTGTACTGTATCTCAATGAATAATAAAACATTCCTTTTTCAAAATGACTGGAGCCAACAAGAAGACTATATGGGTAAAAGTGTTTGCTACTCAAGAATGACAACCTGAGTTCATTTCCAAGATTGCCTGGAAAAACACAACCAAAGTCCACCCTATGACTTCACTTCCACATTCACAGTATGTGGCATGTGAGCATGTTGCTGCACACACACAGACACACACACACACCATACACACACATCATGCCCCCACACACCATGCATACATACAGATGCACACACCATGCAAACCCATGCCAAGCAAACACACACATACCCGTGCAAACCCACAAATACTATTCATACACACACACCATACACATACAACAAGCACACAAACATACAATGCACATAATACACTATGTACACAGAGACATACACCAGGCACACACACCAAATCATGCACACACAAACACAGACACACCATGTATACAGACATGATGCACACAGATTCACTATGCACACACAAACACACACACCATGTAAAGACACAAATCACAAACATACCATCCACACACAAACACACACAATGCATACACACTTAAACACACAAGCCATGCACACACATACAACCTATACATTAATAATAATTTAAAAAATAGATAGGTGATAGTTTGTGAGGCATGTGGAGGCCAAGAAATGCAGGCCCATTTTCACCCTATTGTCATGATGGTCAGAGAGTTTTGGAGACTAATAGGCATAACTGTACCTTCTAACTCAGGAAGTGGGCCAGGGGGCCCATTTTGAAATTAAGAGAAGCTTGGTGCCATCCAGACAGCAGGTGGTCAGGATATGCAGATGTGCTTCTGCTCCTTCCCTGCTAACTATGAGGTCACCTGGGGAAGGGCTATCTTCAAGGTAGTGACTCAGTGTATGTGGCTTGGGACACCTAGTCACCTAGGCAACAGAATGCTAACGATGGGAAGTCTCAGAGTTGACTGTGTGAGTTAACCTTGTATAATATTAATGAGGTCTTTTGTCACCTTCTCCCCCAGTTTACACTGGGTATAAAAGCTGTGGAAAATAAAGCAGGTGGATTTCAGGGCCTGAGTAATACCTGAAATATTCTCCTGATACTGTCTTATGTTTTCTGACTTATTATTTTTGTGCATCTTTATAAAATTTTTCTATTCCCAAGGCCCCACCCTGGTAAGAAGTATTTTTGTTGAGGTTTGTCTTTGAGAGAGGCATATGTGGGGTTGCAATCTGAAAGCCAGTCAAAATATTAGAAAACATTTGCATAAAATCAGATATGGCAAAGTTATACATTTGATATGATATGGATATATTTCTTTATATAAAAAGTTTCATACAGTATAATTTGATCATCCCTGTTTCAGTTCCTCCAAGACTTTGCCCTTCTCTCTTCCCACCCCATTATTGTTACTTTCTCTCTCTTTTTCAAAAACAAACAAGCAAAACTAACAAGAAACATGTGTGTGCGCGCGCACACACACACACACACACAAATGAAAACAAAACAAACCCAGCAGCCACAACAACAAAAACTTTTCAAAAATGGAAACCAAAACATAAAAGCAATAAGAGAAAAACACCCAAGCAAATCAAAAGGGGTCAAAAAGTCTATAAAAATATCCTGAGTTCATTTTGGGAGTTTATTTTGTGTTGGACAATTACTTCTTAGCATGGAAATTAGGATGCTTTTAATAAAGAGATCCAATACTAAATGACCAAACCTGAAAACATTCATATAGGTAACAGTATATAGATTGAGCAAGATACCCCCAAATATATATGTACATGCACATATATACATACGTGTGTGTGTGTATGGATGTTGGTAAAATGCTGGTTTTTCTGCAGAATAAAATTTATGGAGCAAAGCAAAGAAGAATGAGCTCTTTGAATATATGTATATATTTGTTGTATATATATGTGTGTGTGTGTGTGTGTGTGTGTATGTACATGTAACAGCAATTAATGAAAAGAGACCAAGAATTTGCAAAAGAGCAAGGAAGGGTATTTGGAAAGGTTTGGAGGGA
This sequence comes from Ellobius talpinus, assembly GCA_001685095.1. Lineage (NCBI taxonomy): Eukaryota > Metazoa > Chordata > Mammalia > Rodentia > Cricetidae > Ellobius > Ellobius talpinus. The sequence continues at coordinate 4,996 of LOJH01014759.1, forward strand.
AGAAAGAGGAGAATGGATGGAATTATATTATAATCTCAAAAATTAAAACAGACTAAGTACAATCTCTAATGATAAATTTAGCACAGTCAAGGCATAAAGTAATTGAGGTAATTTCTCTTTACAAATAATTGTAAAATAATTAAGGACTTCCAAATGTATTGAAATCATTAGCATTAATGGAGGTCAATATAGTGAAATCATTCTGAAATATATATCAATAACCTATATAAAAGTGGGAAGCAGCAAGATGTAAATTCTTTTTATGTCCATCTCACAGCATAAGTCATGACATCACCAGTGTAGCATGCAGAAGAATCACATTTGCATATATTTCTTTCCATGGCCTCACTAACATCCATCTTTCTGCTGTAATTTATGTGCCGTTATAAACCAGGAATTCCTATATGTTGCTTTAGATGTGTTGTATTCATGCTGACATTAGAACCATTTATTTTTTCCTAGGAGAGCCTTTCAATTTTCAAGACAGCTCTTACTATGTTCCACAAATTTGGAACACGTCTGTTTAGAACATTTATTTATTAATCACAAAAAGATTATTTGAAAACACTTATTTAGGACAGTTACTTAAGTAGATAGGTGTTTATTCCATAGTACTTTCATGTGTGTGTGTGTGTGTGTGTGTGTGTGTGTGTGCGCGCGCGTGCATGCGCATGCACGCATTTGGTACTAAAGTAAGATTAGTAAGCAAATAAATTAGCTTAGGTGATAAGCATGCTGGTAAAATGTTGGTATTTCAGCAGAATAAAGTTTTATGGAGCAAGGCAAAGAGGAGTGAATTCTTGTAATTACAGATTTTGCTTGCACAGACCTTGGCTTCTTTTAAGACCACCACTTATTTATAACAGGGTTAACTGAAATAAGAGAAACCTTACCAAGAGTATATAAGGAGCACTCCTATCACACAGTCCATTCTAGAAGTGCCCATCATATTGACATGTGGCAGTATCTTTAAGCCTTTTCATTCCCAGTAGACAGAAAAATCAGATTTTGGCAAGAGACAATCAATGTCTCGTAGAGTGGGGATAATGACACAGCTCACTGCCAGTTCTCCATGAAATTCATTTGACCAAACAATAACTAGATTCTTCTTAGCTTTTAATTCCTTTACTTTTATCTCATTGTCTAGCAACTCCCCAAGGAAAATAAGTGTTTTGTTAAGGTAAGCATGGAAGTCCTTAAAGATCCTCTCTAGGCACTCAGCTCCCTAAATCAATGTTTGCCTCCCCTGATGCATTCTGAAAAACTACCTTCTGTTTCTGATAAAAACTAAAAGTACGCTAAAATAAAACATAACAAAATGGAAGCCTATTGTATAGTCAGACAGTCTTATCCTTACTTTAAAAGACTTTTTGTCATCAGAGTGACACAGTTATATCCATGGTTCTCCATAATTTCTGTGTTTGGGGCAAACTACCTGATGGGGAAAGATTTAATTTAGTGTCTACTGTAAAATCAATCTTAAAGCAACTCATGAAGTAAATACTAAAACGAAAAACAAACAACAAAAAACGATAATATTGTATCTGTCTCCTAATGTGTTTTTTTTTGTTCTCAGTGAAAATCATTGTCCACTTCTTCTCCTCTAAACCTCATCTCGGTGTTTTCAACCTCAGAAATTTAGAGGTCCTTAACTTTTAAATCTGTGTGTGTGTGTGTGTATACACATGCACATATGTATTTATCTGTACATGTGTATTCATGGGCTCAGAGGCTAGGAGAGGACATCAGATGTTTCCTCTATCACAGTGTGGCTATTCCTTAAGGCAGATCTCTTTCTGAACCTGGAACTTGAATTTTATCAGCTGTGCTTGGAGCGAGCAATCCTACAGACTCCCTTGGAGTTGGTGCTACAGGTATGTGGAGGATGTCTGCCTTGTTATTGTAGGAGCCAGCCATGATAAGCTAAATATGAACTGATCACCCAAAGGAAGTTCTTTCCTTTCAACCATTATCACCTGCCAGAGTAGACTCAGTTATCGATAAATTTAATAAGAGGCCTGAGTCTCAATAGTTTACCCAGAAGCAATACCTTGTTTCAAGAAGAACCACAAGCTGTGATTACCTGAGCACCACCTAAGAACAAACCATTCAAAGGAAATGCCTAACATTCCAACCACTGTAGATAGGACCACCTGCCAGAACACACTCACCAGGACACCCCTAGATAAATGTCAGCCAGTTAGGGGTCCTGAACCTCAGAAACCCCTCACCCCCACCTTTACTACTATAAAAACCCTATTCTGACTGAGCTCTGGGCTCTCCGTTTATTCTAATACATTGGACATGCCAGGAGACCAAGTTTGCAAACTTGCTTAAAATAAAGGCTCTTTGCTTTTACAGATGGGACTGGGTCTCCTTGTTGGCTTTTGGGGGACTTTGAGGATTTGGGCATAACAGTTATATGTGTATTGGGATCTGAACTCTAGTCTTCACAACTGCTTTTAAGTATTTACCCATCTCTCTGGCACCTAGAAGTATTTAATTTCATAATCATACATGCCTTTTACCTAAATTTTCAATTATTCACAGCACAATTTACCTTTTAGGGAACAATCTCATTTATTTAGTGAGCACATTTACTTTTTGCCCAATCTGTTCAAACATATCCTCACAAAGGCATAAGCATTGTTCATTAACATATCAAGAACTTTGGCAATATTGAAAACATTCGATATATTTGCAGAAAGAATGAATTCATTGAGCAAGCAAAGGGTTTTTTTCATTATTTATTTCAAATTGAATTATAAGCTATTAACTTATTTTCTACAATGTAGACATGTGTTCATAATTGTGAAGGTCCTGATGGCTGCATTACTATTATAGACTCATGTAGGTACAGCCTAATGAAATGATATTTTCCATAAGTTATAACATATGCAAACTAAGTCAGTTGTACTTGTATTACAGTTTCCACTTTTCTTTAATCCAGGCATGAGTAGAGGAAAAGGCTGATGTACCAGCCTGCTATTGATAAATGCTTTTTAGAGTGACATGAATTGAGAATGTGATGATTTGGGGCATAATGCCCATTTTCTATGCAAGGACCCCCACTCTTGCTGCTTGACTTAGGGATATCATGTAAAGACAGGACCAATCAAATCCTTGTCTGAGTGATTGATGGCTCCAACTCAAAAAGTAATGATCTCCTATTTTATCTAATTTTCATGGTTTTATTTACATTTAAAATGAACTTGACTTAGTGTATATGAAGTTGCTTGATGTCTCTAAAAGCTGTTGAAATAAACACATTTCTTACCTATATGAAATAATGATTTCTTCTTGAGCTAAAAAAATGGTGTGAAGGGCTGGAGAGATGGCTCAGAGGTTTAGAGCACTGACTGCTCTTCCAGAGGTCCTGAGTTCAATTCCCAGCAACCACACGGTGGCTCACAACCATCAGTAATGAGATCTAGTGCCCTCTTCTGGCCTGAAGGCATACATGCAGGAAGAACCCTGTATACATAATAAATAAGTCTTTAAAAAAATGGTGTGAAGAAAATGGCTTTGGATGTCTCAAATAACATTATTCAATGTGGAAACAATTTCATACTTAACTAAACAAAAGAAAGTTATATGTAAAGGTACTTTTCAAGTATGTTCGGGGGATAGCAGATAGATGGGTCACAGCGAAGCAGGAAAATCATTGCCAGAGGTTTCAGATACCAGCTGATGACATACTTACCTTTTCTGTTCGTTGTCTGAAGCCAAAAGGATTCAGATGATAATTAGAAGTGTGGTAGAACAGAAGGAGAAGTGTTCAGTGCATGCTATGAAGGCATGTAATTAGGGCTGGAATCGGCAACATTTCAACTTTTCACACCTAACAAAGTTCTAATCAGCACTGCAGAATATTGAGCATAGGTGCAGGGGTTAGGGGTTAGTGGTTATTTTTCTGGGGATTGCTGTCCTCAAGGACTGCATCTGTTTTCAAATCTAAACACTGAAGCATATTCAAGACCTCTACATGCTGCAGAATTATAACATCAAATTTAACAATAGACCATTTTCTTAAAGTGTTCATGAAATACCCAAGGTTTGAGTCTCTAATGGCTGTGAAAATAAGTGAAGGGTAACTGAAGAAAGAATTCCTGTTTGAATATCTTTACAGCAGGCCAATTTCATAGTAGATTAGTAAGGTTTATGGATTTGCCCATGTAGTAAGCAAATGAGACCCCCTGAAAGGCAGCACGTACAGAGCATAATTCCAACAATGTTCTGCATATCTCAAAAATCCAGAAGAAGGAAAGAGGTTGCTATAAAAAAGGACAATTTTTTGAGTAACTAGATGTGTTCAGCCCAACATAGACACTAAAGATTACACAAAAGTATGAAAACTCACATCTGCACTTGATAGTCTATAAATACTTAAATTTTTATGATCTCAGGCATCAACTAAAATAAATTTAATTTAAAAATAAATGTAGAGCTGAGAGGATATCACAGTGGGTAGGAATACCTGCTGTGCAAACATTAGGAACTCAATTCAGATGCCTAGTCTGGAAATACAATTCGCCTATAAGCCTGCTGGCTTGCCAGTCTAGGGCATGAGTGAGCTCCAGGGTCATTGCTGAGACACCTTATCCAGGGGGGAAAATATGGATACTGACAGAATAGTACAGCCAACGTACTCCTTTGGCCTCTGCACATACACATAGGGATATATACAAAAATATACACCACATATGCACACTACATATACACACAATGTGAAAATGACTAACACACTACATGCACACACATAAATACACAAATAAAAAAGCAAACACATATCTATTTGAAAATCATAAACTGAAAATGAGCTAAAAATTGAATTCATTGAATGTGCTGAAATGGAAAAGCAAACGCAGAGAAGACAAATCACAAAACAAATTTTAAAAAGCATTCAATAAAACACAATTAAAACAAAAATATTGTTTACTTGTCACAGGTAATATATAGTAGGCAACCCTGTGAGGAAAGTTCCCCCTTTCTTTTGTGTGCACAAAGAGCTGGAATTAGGTGGCAGGACCTCCCTGTAAATGAGAAGGGAGCAAGACATTTCAAATTGTTCAAAATAGGGAGAAAAAGTCAGGAGCAGAGCATACAATACAATATGTGTATCTGAGTCTTACCCAATCCTGCTATGTTTTCTGTCTGCTCTCATTTGCTTTCATGAGACCTTTGCCTATGTTCTGTGATCTGGAAGGAAAGAGGTACCATGCACTCTTCCACTTGCTCGCCTTAATCTCTTGGGATGCTAGCCAGTAGCTTTCAGTGGTCATCTTAATGGTTATTCTGTTTCTTTACATTGTATAACTTTATTACCATAATATTATCAGCATGTGTGCTGGGGGACAGAGAGAAGAAACTGTGTGCCTACCTTTTTTTCTTTAAGAGGTATCAGACTTCAAGATAATAAATCAGTAGGGATTGTGCTATTATAAATGACCAACAAAATCACACTTGATTGTAGCATTTGAACAGACAATGACCCAGACAGGAAAGAGACCTGTCACTGATGATGGATAATTGCTTTAAATTCTCTTAGTATTGGCTCTGCTGACAGATGAATATGCTTTTGCTGATATATGTATATTGACTTTCAAAAGTATTTAGTAAAGGTTCCTAAAAATGCTTCTTTCAGAAAATATCCTGATATTTAAAATATATCTCAATAACATACACAAATTTTGCGTGATCGACCTCTCTTTTCCGTTTCCTTTCTTTCTCCCATTTCTTTTTTCTTTCTTTTTTTGATATGCTAATGTTAAAAGTCAAGATCTACAATAATATTAAATGTCTAGCTGCCAACCAAGGCTGAGGTTGTTGGTCAAAGGGTATATTCTTAGCTTATGTATATATATGAAGTCCTGGGTTAAAATCCAAATCTAAGAGGAAATAAATAAAAAAGTTAACCAATGGAAAACAGGATTCCATGCTGTAATACATGCGGTTTTGCTGTGTGTACTGCCGCCTATAACTCACTGAACTATAGCTCCTGTTTCTCATCTAGAAGCAGTTTGACTAATGCACCTGACAGAACAAAACACTGAAGAGACACGGTGACCAGCAGTCATTCAAGATGTTAAATGCCATAGCTTTACTATTTCTTGTGCATTTAATTAATAAATATTAAACTAAAATCATTTTAAGACTTATTACATGCCTGGTTTGACATGTCAAATTGGCCTTCACATTTACGGATTCAATTTGAGAACAAAGATATGAATTAAAGTGTTCTCACAGTCAGTCAACTAAGAGCGAAGCAAGAACTTGGAATCCTTATGACTCCCTTGCTTTGGGCACAAAACTTTTGTACTTGGCTGATTATTTACAAAAACACAATACCTACTGATTTATCATCTTGAAGCCTGATAACTTTGAGAAAGTTTGGAGTAAGCTTACTGTGCTCTGGTTCTGACAAATGCCCGGAGAACACTGTGTTTATGATCAGTTAAACTCAAACCATAAACTCTGGGGAAGAATGAAGGGGATTTCTTTCTTTTTCTTTCTCTTTTGTAGTAAAAAAATTAATTTCTAACTCTGGTATTTCCATATTAACATAGCTTGATTCTGTATGCTATTAAAGTAGTTGTAATATATTTCTGATTCTCAACATGTTATTGATAATGCTAATGATGATAAAGATCAATGAAGTTCCTTAAGTAATCAGGCCATGTGTTCTGGCATAAACCAGTTTTTCATCAATGGCACTAATGAAATGAACATAATCGCATGTGTCTTAATCATAGATACACATATATTTAATCAAACAAAGAGTAAAAAAACAGATCCTTAGGAAAATTCAGTTCTTGAGATTTCCAGACATCAGACAACTTGGTCAAAACCATTCAGACATGTCAGAAGCATCAACCTCCATTTATCAGAGCTTCTCACCATGGAGCCGCAGCCTATACTTACTGTTTAGGCTTACATCAATTTAACTCTCGCCTTTCTGGGTCTCCAGCACCCAATAACATATGTGCAAGGAATTTTCCTATAACAAAGGTAGTCAGCAAAAAAAGAAGAGAAATTATGTTGAAAACTTTCAGAAGACCAACAGTTTCCCATACACTCTTCTGTATGGAAGTCTAAAGTGACTTACTTTCAAGGGAGACTTCCAAAATTGCAGGACTTCAGTACCCTTTTCTGGATCTCCCTCAGTGTCCAAGGTCGGCAGTGTCCAGTGAGAAGGATGATCGAGAAATGATTGCCAGGGCAGGACTATTCTTCATTCCATATCTCTTATCAGAAAATCTCATTATTTCTTCTGTATGAATTTCACATATCTTGGTGGTTTTGGCTTGGGTTGGGTTGAGCTCGCTTCCTGTTTTCCCAGGTAGCTATGAAATACAGAAGGTTAAACCCGGATTTAAGAAACATGCCCGAGATTTTATGACGTTTAATCCTATAAACATTCACCTGTTCCATAGTTAAATATTTTAAATAGTGGTCAAACCCATCTGGAATTCATTCGTTCATGTTCTACAAAATAAAATCGAAGCCATTCTTTCTGCAGTATTCTGGAGTTCTCTCCTAACGTAAGCAAACGTGGGAAAGTGGAAATGTCTGACTTTGTGTCATCTATTATGCCTCACAGATCCAGTAATACTCTATAAGAATGTAGCTTAACTATGAAGTCTCTTTTCCAAAACCATTTTAGTATTTGCAGTTATTTTTCCTTTAAACGCTTGCATTATTCTTACTACCCAATCTATTCTCCCATGAGCTTTCATTATTACCTTTTATCTTGAGAGTATTAATAATCATATCTTAACTATAGAGATGAGAATCGCCAAGCTTCATGTCTCAGCAGGTAATAATACTGACTGTTTTTCTACATGTCCTGGGTTCAATTCCCGGCACCTACACAGTGGCTCCAAATTGTCTGTAACTGTCCAGAGGAAACAACACCCTCATACAGACGCACATGCAGGGAAAACACCAATGCACAGGAAATTTTTTTAAAAATCCAAGTTTCATAATACCTAAATGATCAACTATATAGCTCTGGTGGTCACCAAATAAAGGTGTTGTTCTGTTCATCATACCAGCATGACCGTATTGTGTGTGTGTGTGTGTGTGTGTGTGCACTTATGCTCTTTCAAATCGAAATTGTCTTCATCAGCAAAACAAAGAGCACTGAAGCTAGATGATGGCCTCTGCACTTCGCCTTGCAGTTCCAGATGTTGCTTTGAATAGACTCAGCAATTAAATTTGCTTTTTAAGATATCACTGCCCCATGTTGAAAAATTATTATAATACAATCATCTATAACTCCAGTTCCAGGGGATCCAACACCCTCTTCTGGCCTGTAAGAGCACTGCAAGCATGTAGTGAAGAGACTGTTTTCAACATACTTGGATAGTGGCTTTTCTTTTAAAGTTTCGAATGAAGTTTTACTTGAAATCACTAGCTTATAAAACTCCCTATCAGATATACATTATTAGTAAAAGCACAGCTTGTGGAATCGATGATAATACCCAGAACAATCTTTTAATATAAAAAATAGTAGATGTTAAAATGTTAGGTAGCAGTAGATGTTAAAATGTTAGGTAGCCAATATTTCATTAAATCTTCATCCAAGTGAATGCTACTTGGTGTCTGTGTTTTTAACAATACTTCTCTCTTTCTCTCTCATATTGTCCTGCTTAATACCTGTGTGTCTTGCTAAATTAGATGATTCTCTGCATATTATGACAGAAGAGGAAACATAATTTGTTTTTGGAAAATCAGCAATTGTCACTTTGCTACAAAATTGGCAAAAGTAGCCAAACATCCCAGATACACTCATGGACAGGAAGTAACCTCAGATTTTGTCGGAATCTTAGCTTTTAAACCACAGTACACCAAGAACAACAAGCTGTGTTGTTCTAAATAAGAATATCACCTATCATCCTTGATATTATAATTGGTGAGATGGAGAGTTGGACTGGGGAAAGGATCAACCCAAAGAGGCACAATTGAGGGTGGCTGACATCATTGATGTAAGGGACTGGTGCAAGTCAAGGCATTGCCTCATGTGAAGAGCTCACTGTGATGCTCTCTCCAGAAAATCTTGCTGCCATCTCCACCTTCCTACGGTGTGAATGGTACTAATCTGATTTTGTTTATCTGTTTACACCATTGTATGTTACAGCTTCCTTTGAGACCACACAAGATGCTCTCCTCAAGAAATATCTGATTGGTTTATTGTATTCGGTCTTTGTTCCACATACAGTGTTGATAGTCATTATGTTTCATTTTTTCTCATTTTTTTAATGTTCCCCGACTCTTTTACTCATATATATGATTTGTCACGCTGATTGTGGAGTCCTTGAGACATAGATCCATGACTAACATTAATTTCCTTTCAGTACTAAGAATTTGCATAACATTAGCTTCAGTGCATATTTTGAGTCTTCGCTTCTCTAGTTGTAAGATGAAGGAAAGTGGAATGCTAATATGTTCGGCAGCATCAAGAAAATGGTAAGGCAGTGCCAAAAAAGAAAGCCAAACTCATCAGGATTTCGAAGAAGAGAAAGAGGCATTCTTTCAAACTTGCATTTTATCACATTCTTTTTTGACCAATTTGTTTTTAATTTTGAGAATTTTAAGTACTAGTCAGCAAAGGAGTTAGAATAAACATAAATGAGTATTAACAGTATAGTACTGTGATACTAAAATGTCAACAAATATGGGGCTAATAAAATATTTAATTCATCATTTAACTACCTCCCTTTCAAAACAAATGTTTAAATGTATACTTAATCAGCTTCATTGTATAAATTTAAACTTAAAGAGAATTTTATTTTTTCCATAGGAAAGCAATATAAATATAAAACATGGCAATAAGATGTTAGAAAAGGCTTCTAACTTATTTTCATGATTTGAAGCTTATATTTAATTAATATAGACCTTATCTATTTATTTGCTTGTAGTCTTCAAAATCAAATTATAATTTCCTGTAAAATGTGCACAATGTAAAACAGTTTTTGTTCCTGTTTAGTAAATAGTTTCTGTTATATAAAGAAATAAAATTTGGAGGAATTAATGTCAAAATTTCTCAGTAAATATCAGTAAGTTGGCTACTCAATTCAGAACCTATGTTATTATGTACTAAAAACATACATTGGGTCTCTTTGTGAACCTTTACAAGTCATTTGCATGTTTAATTTTCAGATTAAACCTCATAACAAGTTTAATAGCACATCAAATTGTCCTAAGAATTTGGAAGAAAGATTTTTTTTTAAAGGGCTTCAAAGAATTTAAGTAGTTTGGTAAAATTCAAGTATTTGAGGAAGCAAGGGACTGAGCCTAAGTTGTTTCAGTTCCTGAGGCTCTAGTCCCTGCTATGTGCCACATCATCTCCTGCCACAATTGAGAGCGCACCAGAACCAAGGAGAGGAGTTACTGAGTCAAGAACCATTGGTTACAGTCTGAATTACTAAGTATACTTCTAAAGGAAATGTAACTCTTTATCCTTGTTAGCTTGTACAAAGAAAATGACTACAAATGCCACACACCATGACACTATCTTTCTTTGATTACTCTTTTTTTTAGATTTAAGATCGTTTCATTTTATTTTTCTGGACACAACATGAAATTTCAAATAAACACACTTAATTTTAAAATTTTATGAGTAAAAGTTTTCAAAGCATAATTGAAGAAATTACTGTAAAATAAAGTATGAATGTTCTTAACAAAATACATTTTCATTTTTAAATTAAAGACTAGTTTACAAATGTAAATAAAATTAACAATACTACTGACATTGATTAATGCTGGAAAATCTCTTGTTTTTCTTTTGTTTTAACCTCTGGTGAACTGAGAGAACAAAAAATGCTTCCAAGGTCCTTGGTCAACCTGCCTGTCAGTTTCTAATAATATATGAACCAGAGATGGCTTCCTTTTGGACACATTTGCTTAATCAGCTCCATGTTTCTTCATTAAAATCTTTGATTCCCATAGCAGACGAATCTCACAAGAAGAAGGCAACTGCTTATAATCCCTCTCTTTAAGAAAATATGTTCAGTTTGATCCAGTGATAAAATTTAAAAGAAAAGATAAAAAAAAACTCTCCTTGAATTTCTCACGAGTAAATTTGGTTTTTGACTACAGTAGGATTAGAACTGACATCAATTCAAGACACGAATGTATGCATAACTAAATCCAATCACTCTTCTTTATTTTCTCCATTAACTTCACCTATCCAAATGAGCTTTGGAAATACCACCGTGGCACATGCCTTTGATCCTAGCACTAAAAGGCAGAGACTGATGGAGTCTGAGTTTAGACTCCTCTACTTAGTGAGTTCCAGGCAAGTCAGGATAACATAGTGAGACCATGTCTCAAAAAAAGAAAGAAAGAAAAGAAAAATCAATAAACATCAAATATCATGTGATAGTAATATGTTTCTGGATGTGAATATCAGAAGACCTGGACTTGAGTTGTCGTCTCATGTGCTGATTAACATATAATCATCCTTTATGGCCTTATCTAAAATGTAGGGATGAATATAGCTCCAGAGGCTGGGAAGAGCAAATATCATAACAAAATTTTGTACATGGTTTAAAACCATTAGTGACGTTCATCTAAATATATACAAAACTGCAGTAGAATAAAGCATGGAAGAATATAGTACATTATTAACATTTAAAACGGATAGCATAGAAAACAAGTCTCCTTGTATTTTGGGTTTCACTAACAAGTCAGTGAAACAGAGTGATACTCTTTACTGTGTGCTGTAATTTATTGGTGCAATTATAATTATTAATGCAATTTTGAAACCACTTTGGGTATTACTTCCATGCCCCCTGTCTCTAAGATTGTTTTCAAATGATTTAGGACAGAGTTGTATGACTTGTAACCTCAATCACAATTCGAGCCATCTCATTCTCTATTGATAAGACCAAGAGGTTTCTGCTAAGAAAACAATTTATATTTCCTTAGCAAAAGCTGGGACTCCGTCGGCTTTCTGTCTGTGTCAAATAAGAAGTCATGCCACTGGGGAAGACAGAGAGGAGGGCTCTTTCTGAATTTCTCTCTTGCTCATATAAACTTAATCAAGACTCGCAATTAATTTTTGAAATTATTCTGTATCGACCCTAATGTTTGAAGCTTCATTTTCTGCCTCTGGGTCCCATCAGTAAAATCTACACATCTCCCTGTTAGTGGAGCAGCTGGCTTTTAAAAATCCGATGTCTTGTAGCTCTTATTTACAATCCTAATCACATCATTGATTTCAGTATCTTTTAGTAAGAGTGGTTATTAGTGTTATCAAAGGCAGAAATTGGGATTCAGTGTTTTTTTTTTAGTTTCTTATTTCTTTATTCTTCTTTTTAATGATACTAGATAATTAAGATGATGCTTAGTAATATGACTTGAGAGGCCTCTGGGTGACTAACAGTTGCCTTTGGTTAAGTATGCAACCCAGCAGAGGTTATTTCGCTGACAATATACAGCACCAAGAAAGACATACTCTAAAGTTACAAATGGCTAAATGAAAGTGCTGCAGCTAATTCTCATCACAACTCCGATGCCACTAAGCATTCTCAAAATGCTAGTACCATGTAAAAGTTTATCTGATTCTTAAGGGAATTTGAGGCACTTCTTGAAATGTGTTTTGTTCACAGAGTTTCCCCAACACACACACACACACACACACACACACACACACACACACACACAC